>JADLZK010011027.1:1800000-2073137 GCA_015847255.1 Hyparrhenia diplandra
CCAAAATTCATGAAAATTTATTTGGTGTTGTTTTATGATGTGACCTACTTGTATAAATAGTTTGGGGCCATTTTGAGAAAGTTTATTTATTTATTATTTTATGCTTTATTTGTTTATTAGAAAAAGTAAGTGTGTTTAGGGTTTAATGACTTAGCCTTTGTGTGATTTTTGGGTTGTTTTGTGAAACCTAGATCACACCACAACCAAATGGTCCTTGAGAACTCCTTAGGCAATGGTGATGATATCTTGTAGAGTAGTTCAACAAGTTGGTTTTGTTGGGTTGCAACTTTGTCGTGAAGGAAAGTTGTACTCAAGTTGTTTATCGTTTCATGCATTCATCGAGCATCATGTTTACCATTCCATCATGCTAAGTCATGCATCATCATCTACGTAGAGTATACGAGAGTGAGTCGGATCGTATTGATGAAGCTTTGGAGAAGGTGTTGAAATGGTGCGCAATGATCAAGCTTCGGAGAAGATCCGGCTACCAACAAGGATAATGTCAAGTTTGATTGCAACAATCTTTCTACCGACTTTCCTCGCAATACTGAGGCAAGCCCCGGATGCATTTAAACCATTCCTTGATGTTTTCAAATGCTTTATATCACTTATGATGATAATATGTTGCATTAAGTGAATAGGAGTTGATTGCAACCGTTCTTTGCATGACTACCTTGAATTCCGTTATTTCCAAATGATATCCCACTAGTATGAATAGGTCGATATCTTTTATCCTTAGCAATGCTTAGACTTCGTAGAAGTCGAAGGGTGATTTCACCATTCGCGAGATATAGGTTTTATCTTTGCTCTTCACAGTTATGCTTTGGAAAAGAGAACACCCCGGTGGTGATAAAGAGGAATAATTGTTAATTTGAGACCGGTCGGGTAACTTGCACCGAGAATGGAGTCTCTCGTAGTGTTTTCGGGCCGTGGTCGGTTAAGCACCGCTCGTGGTTAGGCCCGAGTGTAATCGGGACTGTTGAACGATGTTGCGCCGGGCGAACCGTTGGGTCAAAGGCACGATTATCCGGGTTGTCACCCCGGATAAGTCGAAACAAGTACCAACCACATGCTTTGGTAAGCTCGATCTCGGGGTGTGCCAAATCGAATGGCAACCACGCGACCGGGAGTGGAGAGATGGCGGGAGTACAAGATACCCTCGGTGGGTTAAAGTCCTGTGTTGAAGGCGCACGAGGCGCATCGTATTCTCGGTGGCGCAGCCTCGCTCCCCGCTTTTGGACGATTCGGGAGATGGTTGATATATGCAAGCTTCAGTGCTACATATATCGTGTGGGAAGGGAATCCCCGGCCTGGGTTTTGAATCGATTCGCGGATCGCCGTTGTTTCTCGGTGAAGGAGACCCGATTCCCCGACCTTCCTCGTAGATAAAAAGTGAAACTTAGTGAAGTAATGAAAAGGAAGATGGAATGTTTAAGAAGTGTTTGCTCTAGTGTAGGATCTCCTAGAGTATAAGAGCTACTAAGCTGAACTGAAATATTGAAAGTAAGGATCCACTATTAGTAAGCTTTTCTCGCAAAATGAGTCCTTGATCTTGCTAAAACCTTAGCTTCATTCCCATGGCCTGCATTCCCCGAGTCTTCTCCTATTTTTCTTTAGTCGGTTAAGTCTTGTTGAGTACTCCCCGCATCGGGGTTCTTTAACCCTTGTTGCAGGTGTGCCGACTCGCGTGGTCGTTAACCAAGGTTATGTCGGTGGGCTCGACATGATCTAGTTGTCTCCTATAGTTCTGTTCTACTTCCGCAATTAAGTTAAGTTTACTCAAATGTAACTTACTCACATTTATAAAATTTAATGTTATTATTCTTCCAAGACTCGATCTATATTTTTGTAACAATTGTGTAATGTTGTAGCTACTCCTTTGTTGATCCCGGTGTGAGGTGTAATCGAGTTTCCGATGACATCCGACAGGCTTCTTAAGTTATTGGGCGACCCGCACCGGCTTTGTTAGAGGTCTTTGGGACAATAATAGGTGCAGGTGGATCCAATAATTAGGAGGTTCACAAAAACACCCCGATTTTCTTAGTGGAATATATCTATATTTTTCTACGTAACCAATTTTGTTTATTGTTATAATAATATATATTTTATTAATGACTAATCATGGAGGCTCGATCGGTGGATGGATTTTCTCATAATGTGACGTGATGTTTTCTCCTTAAAAAAAGGAGATAATATCTGTGGCAGATTTTCTTAGTAGTAAAATAGATCCAATCATCCAATGGTCTACGTAACCAATTTTGTTTATTGTTATAATAATATATTTTATTAATGACTAATCATGCAGGCTCGATCGGTGGATGGATTTTCTCATAATGTGACGTGATTTTTTCTCCTTTAAAAAAGAGATAATATCTGTGGGAGATTTTCTTATAGTAGTAAAATAGGTCTAATGGTCTTTGGTGGTTGCGGACTTTGGATTTGATGGCCGGATCTTTCGATTAATGTGAGAATTTCTAGCATTTATCTTTTTCTTAGCGCATATGGTGAGATTAACGTGGAGCCTCCGTTGGAGCCTCCAATTAGTAATATCTGTGGGAGATTTTCTTAGTAGTAAAATAGATCTAATGGTCTTTGGTGGTTGCGGACTTTGGATTTGATGGCCGGATCTTTCGATTAATGTGAGAATTTCTAGCATTTATCTTTTTCTTAACGCACATGGTGAGATTAACGTGGAGCCTCCGTGGGAGCCTCCAATTAGTAATAGTAAGATAAGATGCTCGGTGATCAAATGCAATTTTAATAAGGGGCATAATGGATCATTTGCATGTAAACAACATATTCTTGAAGCTAGAGCAGAGCCATGTGCCAAACAGTACCACCCGATCCACAAACTCCATCGGGCCGAGCTGCTCCATGGTGGAGTCCATGGAGCGAGCTGAAAAAAACATGAGCGAACGCCAAACCAAACTGTCATGACCCGCGATCGGAAGGGTCACCGCCACCGTTTAGGGCCCAAGGCCCAAGGCCAGGCGCTGCAGTGGCCGGCCGCCGCCGCAACCGTGGTCTCGCCATCGCTTCGCCATTAAGTAATGGTTATTTAGAAAATAAAATAGGAATAAAACAGAAATCAAATCAGATTTCTTTTAGATGCAAGTCTTCCCCGGGACTATAAATACGAGGGACTTGTAATCGCTTGAATCAAGCGTAAAAATTAAAGGGGGTAGCTCTCCAAACGCTTTTTATCTCTCCAACTCTCTCTCTCTCCCAGCCCTACCCGCGCGCCGCCCCCGACCTCGCCACCGCGCCGCCGCCGTCGGCGCCGTCAAGGCGCGCCGCCCCTTGCCACAAGACGCACCGCCGGGCCCGCTGCCGTTCCCCCATCGCCGCTCGGAGTTGCCATGCGTCAACATCGGCGTCTCCTACCTCGCCCGTTCGCCGTCGGCCCTTACGTCATCGCCCTCACGCCGCCCGATCATCATCACCATCGCCATCGGGCCGTCCACGCTGTCTCCAACGCCCCGCCGCCGCTCGCCCCTACTCGCTCACGCCGTCATCTCCTGGTGCACACACTCCCCCGGGGCTGCGGCGCCGCCGCTGCCCTTTTCACCGTCACCAGCGCCGCCCGTCCGGCTCGCCGTCCAACGTGTCACTTCGGCTCAAATCGATCCGTCCGTGATAGCTGGTTTCCGGAGACTAGGGCGATTCCCACCACCGATGGCTTCCGGCGACTACCACCCTAAGCGGCGTGGACAATCGCGTTCATGGAGAAGCTCAAACCATCTTCGGCGACTACGAGCCGGGCTGCCGACGCGGTTTGGGAGCAACGGCGGGGCTGTGCACAAGCTGCCACGGTCAACGACTGCGCCGCCCACCACATCCACGATGAACCGGGTGGCCACGACAAAGAAGAACACCGCAAAGACGCTGCCTTGTTGCCCGACATAGCGCCCGACGTCATCCTCGCGTAATCGACGACGCCCCTTCCACGGGCGCCACTAACGACAACGGGTGCTCCCACGGGTGCCGCCGACATCGCCCCTCCACGTTCACCGATGCTACGTGCAACGGACATGCCTACCCCGAGGATGCCCCCGCTATCGCGGGTCCGGATCAGATCAGAATAGGAGGCCACCACCGACGCCCACCCCACCGCCGACGTAAAAGCCTACCTAACTAGGACAACATCGCGGAGACTCCAAGCAATGGTCCGTATAAGTTCCGACACACCAACAATGTCATCTTTGACATCGGGAACATCGGGGAACGCCAACGCCACTATGGGCTTACAAGACGACGCCACCGACGCCGACATCGACGCCGCTAGCGCCGACATCGACATCCCCGGACGACACCGCAACAAGGACACCAACGGCAATGACGCCTCCCAAGGGCGCCACCATCGACCACGCCGCCCTGACATCGCCATGCCTACCATCGGCGACAACGACGTCGCCCACACGGGCACCGCCAAAGGAGGGTACAACGAGACCTCCTCGAGCGCCAACAACATCGGCGACGACGACGCTACCATGGGCGCCATGATCGCCAATGACGTCCCCTCAAGGACACCGGCAGATGATGACCCTCCCATTGGCGCCAACGACGTCACCCCCGACGCCCCGTCATCACCATGCTGACCACCGACAACATCAACTCCAAGGACAACAACTTCAAAACCAGATCCCGAACATCAAGGACGACATCCCGGACACCTATGCCAACATCGAGGCAAACGCCGATGCCCCCCAAAGGGCGCCGCCAACGGTGATGACGCCCCTCCAATGGGCGCCACCGCCGACTCTCTCTCGAGCCACGACACCCAGCTCCCGCATCCCGCCCCCACCGCTGCCAACGCCAACACGGCAACCGGGACGTTCCCCCATGGGCACCGCTATAGATGACATTGTTGGTGTGTGCCTCCGATGTCATCTCGCCATCGATGACACCGCTTCCACGTGCGCCACCGACGACAACGGTGCTCCCATGGGCGCCGCAGACATTGTCCCTCCACGTTCACCGATGATCTGAGTGCAACGGACACGCCTACCCCGAGGATGCCCCCGCTATTGTGGTCCGTCAGATCGAGCGTAACAGAGGCCACCACCGTTGTCCGCCAGCTGCTCAACGAAAAGCCTACCCAACTAGGCCAATGTCGTGAGACTCCAGCAACGGTCCGATAAGTTCCGACAACACCAACAATGTCATCTCGACATCAAGAACATCGGGAACGCCAACGCCACTATGGGCGACAAGACGACGCGTCACCGACGTCGACATCGACGCCGCTAGCATCGACATCCCGGACGACACCGCACCAAGGACACCAACGGCAACGACGCCCCTCCCAAGGGCGCCACCATCGACCACAACGCCCCTCGACATCGCCATGCCTACCATCGACGACAATGACGTCGCCCACATGGGCGTCACCACAGGAGGGTTCTATCACAGAAGCAAAGCTTCGGGAGGTGTCAGGCTTCACATCAAAGTACTATGGTGACAATCTTCCGAGCTCGCATTATCCACCCCCTCGTTACAATGCTGAAGAAAATCAATCAACAATCAGCCTTTTCCAAGGATAATTAGGAATGGCAAGTGGTTCAACCATAAAGATCTTGACACCTAAAGAGTGGCGCAGTATCATGATATATATACTTACCAACCTTGACGAACTGTTGCCTTACATACAGTAAGTCACAACTCTAATCAGAGAACAAACTTGTCTTCCAGTAGTTGAAATTCTGCATCCAACCTCTTTGTCTCTCGTCAGTACATGAAATTTCAACGATGATTCTAGTATGAATGAAAGGAGGCTCGAACCATATGAATTGGACACCCTACTTAGACAGGGTGCTGGAAATGGAGAACCCGATTTCATTTGTTGGTTCAAACGCCAGGTACTGTCCAATTTATGCTAATGAACATCTCATTTCATATGCTAACGAACTGTCTCATTTCATTTATCCTGCTTGAGCTTGTAGGCACAAATCGATCGGGATATGCCACCCGAGCTCATACAGGTTGCCGATGGCTTTCCCTAGGGTTAAGTCATTTAACGGTTATGACATGAATGGATATCGCCACACAACGAGGCATGAGCAGACCGGTCAAACCAAAAACTACAAATACCGGAGTTTTCACTAAAGGTGATGATGAAAGTACCACTAAAGGTTATTATGGAAGAATTGAAAAAATATACGAACTCCGCATCTACGGTACTAAACGACTTTCACCCTGCCTTGTTTAAGTGTCATTGGTTTGATCCCTGAGCTTACCTAAAGTGGGACGATAAACTTGGGATAGTTGAGATTCGACAAGATTCCCGCATGGTCGGAGATGATGTGTATATTGTGGCTCAACATGCCACACAAGTTATTATTATCTCCCATGGTGTTGCCAACACGACGAGCATCTTAAGGGTTGGGATGTTTTGCGTAAGGTATTGCCACACGGTAGACTACCTATCCCAAACAATGATGATTACAACTTTAATGCACACACATATGAGGGAGAGTTCTTCCAAGAAGAAGGGCTACAAGGTAAATTTGTGGTAGAAATAACCGGGCCAAACGAAATGGAAGTAGACAATCCAAGTGTTGTTGATGAGGAGGATGAGGAGGTTCGAGATGCAAAGGACTTATAATTGCTTGATCGATTACTTGAGGACAATAGTGATAATGAGGATCCTCCTCCCATGGATCCCCGCCAATCTTCATATTTTGGGAGAAATAAACATCGATGATAGTGATCATGAGGATGATGAGGATTATGATCCGACAAAGTGTGAAATCGTGACAAAGATGAGGATTATTTCTAGTACATGTAATACCAACTCTTATAATAATTATATTCTATATATTTTTTCATCTCTAAATAATTATGTTATGTTTATTTTGCATTTTTACTAATGATCTCCATCTAATTGCAGGTGATTCAGATAGATGCCTCCTTCAAAGCTCTCAAAGAAATTGGGTCGAAATTCAAGAAGCTTCAGGAGATAGCGGCACCGCCACGACCACCCACGGTGGTCGAGGCAAGGGCAAGGGTAAGAGTCGTCCCCTTCCACCACCACCACTACCAGCGCTACCACCAAAGGAGGAGGAGGAGGAGGACGTCAACCTCTCGGCTTTTGCGCACGTGCAGCACAACGAGGAA
This sequence comes from Hyparrhenia diplandra, assembly GCA_015847255.1. Taxonomy (NCBI): domain Eukaryota; kingdom Viridiplantae; phylum Streptophyta; class Magnoliopsida; order Poales; family Poaceae; genus Hyparrhenia; species Hyparrhenia diplandra. The sequence continues at coordinate 1,807,117 of JADLZK010011027.1, forward strand.
GACGAGGACGAGGACGAGGACGAGGACGAGGTGGAGCGTGATGGGTGTTGACACCTGTTATAGCATAATATTAATAGTCAACTAAACATGAAATAAGGGCATAAAATAAATATCAACATAAGTCTAGGGGCTAATTCCACGAGCTTTGGTGATTTATATCTTTTCAGGGATTAAACAGATAAAAGCAGATAAGAACGGTGAGAAACCTAGGAGTTTGCATCCCATACGATGACAAGACTCGACCGTGAGGCAACTCAATCCAAAAAGCGGACTAAAACATTCTAGAAGACACCAGAAGACACCAGGAGGAAGAAGATTTCACTGTGCCACAAAGTCTCAAGCGCCGCGGCAAGATGATTCTCGGCGGTCGCAAGATGATTCTCGGCGGTTCTTTCGGGCTGGTCCCATCGGTCCCCCGGATTTCTAATGGCGGTTTACCACCGACATTGAGGTTGTATCTATACCGTTGTTCAAGGTTGGTTTGATCCAATGGTCATCGTTCATCACCACGGCCTATATAAGTAGGCCCCCTACCCCCAGGGTTAAACCCTAATTCATTATTCAACTCAATACTCAACAGGCTGAGGCCTGACCTCTCCTGTCTAGTTCCAATCTAGATTAAAACACCATGTAGAACTAGAAGCCTTAGAGTGAGTTGAAGATCAAAGCATCAAGTTGAGAGATTAGATCTGTAGTACCCCAAGAGAGTGACTAGATCTAGTCTTGAGAGCTAAAGAGTGGGTGGAGGAGAAGAAGGGGAAGCACCGGACCTATCGGTGACTCCTCTATGCTTGTACCTCTGGGATCAAAGGCCTTGTGGCACGTGATCCTGAGACTTCTATAGTGGATCAACTTCTTGTTTGAGTAAGTAATTATGTTCTTATTATTCTTATTGTTCACAACTCTTATTTGAGTACTTTAATCTGTAGGACGCTATAGATTAGGGGGGTAGCTTAGGTTTAGGCTTGGTGCTTAGACCAAGGTTGCTTGTGAATGCACCCTACCTTCCGGAGCATGGTAGTTCGTGGTAGTGACAGTACCATTGATTCCTTTGGAGTCCACATCGCGTTGGATAGGCCAAGCAGGACCCTGTTGCTAGAGGATTGCATGTTTCGTCCATGTTTTCCTTTGAGTATGTCCCCTTAAGACAATATCAACATCGCTCACAAGGATAAGAACTAGACAACCATAGGAATCTTCTTACCTCTTTATCCTCTCAAGTCCTTGATTACTGCTCAGGGATTAGTTATATGTCTCAGTTATCTTCACATCATTCTCCGTGTGGATTCGATTTTAAAACCCTCTCCCGGGTGAAGTGCTCAACGGTATCCGTTCGCTTGCGGATTATACAAACTATAAATATTTCTGTAGGCTTACCAAATACCAACAATGAGAAGGAGGGGGGAGGGAGTGCGGGAGTGGGTTCGTCTTCCTCTACTCCGCGTGTCTACTTGTGAGGTCCCTCCACACTTCCACTCGTTATTCCTCCGCACCAACGTCCGACCATTATGACGAAATCTCCAAGGTAATTTATTTTACATTTTAGCACTAATTTGTCATTTGTTAGGTTGGAAATCACAATAGGAACTAATATTTATTCATTTTTCTCTTGGGTAGGTCTTTTGTTGTTACGGCTAACTCGATGAAAGGCCACCTTCCCAATGGCATTCTTGGTATTTTGGCTAGGAAGAACTACCTTGGCGAACTTATCGTTGCGGGACAAACGCAGTCTGTCACATCATTTCACCAGTACCTCAATTTCACAGATAATTATGATGTGAGTGGCAGACTTTTTGGGAACAAGGGAGCGCTGTGTGATAAAAGAGTTGTGGGTAAGTCTATGTCACACTACAAAGGAACAAATACATCCCATGAATTTCATAATTTTTGAAAAAATGACTAAATGCATTGCTTCTCTATGCAGGATTTCTTCAATTGCCAGCCGGGATACGAATCTGTGGCGAATAATGTGGCGGCAGCTGCCTGTTTCAAATTGGTGACAGACATGTGGTACGAGGCACGCCTCTTGGCCATCAAGACATACTATGGGCAAGTCCTAGGCCCGAGGCTCAACAAGGAGGAAATCCGTCAGAAGAATTTGACCATAGAACAATACATGCTGGTAAATAATGAACGTTCATACTAAGTTTAAGTATGCTTAATTTGATATTCTAATATGTTTTCTACTTGGTGTCCTCAAGATGATTACGTGGTGGTGCTTGACCCATACGCGGTCCCGGGAGATGCAAAGCTAGAGAAGTGGGTCGATAAAGATTGGGAGAAGATCCACAACGACCACCGGGAGCGGCGTGCCATGATGCCTGGTGTACCACACCATCAAGGCAACCTTAGTCTCACGGCCTACGCAGTAAGATATGTAACTCTTATCCAATTCTTATTTTCTAATGCGCATCTTTAAATACTTAACCATCCTACTTTTTTTTATGACACAGGAGTAGGCACATGGCGTGCCACCGAGCACGCTCGAGGCCTTTGCTTGCTCCCACATGGGCAACATGAAGGATCCCGTGGTTGTCCACAACCTTGAGGCTCCGCCCGATGCCTACACCAACTCGACCGCCTACACCCGCCTCACTTACTGCACAGAAACAGCGAGGGAGGTCTTGGGGGAAGGCTTCGATCCTCGGCCACGACAATGATGGAAACATCGTCATGATGGCCGGAGGAGGGAAGAAGAACGGGCGGTACTGGATGGGCGACAGCGTCATAAACCCGGCCACCACTTCACGCCTCTCGTGACCTCCGATCAAAGAGCAAAAGCTCTGGGCGGCCATACACGAGCCAAGCAACCACTTACTAGGCTACAATGTCCCGACTCGAGGTAATTTATTTATTTTTATTCAAGGTTGATTTATCTTTACATTCTGTTTCCCTAGGATCTAACTTTGTGTTGAAATAGGCCTAGATAGAGGAACGTAAGAGGCTCCGGAGGAGGTTGAGGCGAGTGAGTAGGTGAGGGCTCGCACGGGACGGACAAAACTTGGAAGCTCTCCTAGTGTACGCCGCACGTGTTGGAGGCAAGGTTGGTGAAGAGCCGCTGCCATAGAATGGAAGCTCTCCTATGAGTTTGTCTACCTTACCTCCAAATATGCATATATGAATGTGAATGAAAATGATCTGGAGTTTCGAATGCACCATGAGATGTGCATATGGATATGTGGTTGTCGGCCATCGAGCCATTGTTTTGTTGCAGGTTTTGGAAACCCCTCCGTGCAGGGGAGGTGCTGCCGAAATTTCTAACAATTTATCTTCCTTTTTTTTCAAGTCAATAGAATCTACCTTTGAATTTTGTCTCACAAATACAATATCTTTGCCTACGCAAGTGGATCAATCTCATGCTCGAACCCATCTCCGAACCCATCTCGTAACCCTTGGGACCGAAAGGCGGAGCAACAAGGCGATCGGGGCCGTTGGTACCGGTTGTGATGATTTAGGTGATGAACTTGTTACTTGAACTCGAAGTCTTTGTGATGGTTGAACACATGGTTAAACTTGTGAACTTTTTGACTCATTGATTTTATGTAATATATGTGCTATTTGTGGAATATTGTGCTATATATGTGATATATATGCAATTTGTGATATATATGTGTTGTATATGCAATATATATGTGGCAATTATGTGCTGGAATAAAATTCTTTTGCCATGAGCATATACCCGCTCACGGCAATTGACCATAACTTTGCCGTGAGCGGGCCCAATGCTCACGGCAAAGATAGATTCTTTCCCCGTGAGCCACGCCGTTTGGGGCTCACGGAAAAAGGCCAAAGCGGCGTTTAGGGAGGGGCCTTTCCCCGTGAGCCTTAACGGGTGTCTCACGGAAAAGGGGCTCACACCATCACCCCTCCCCCTCCCTCGTTAACCGCTTTCCCGTGAGCCGGGGGTACACGGAAAGGCTAAGTCGTGAGCCCCTCGTCTAGCTCATGGGAAAGGCTCTTTGCCGAACCCTTCTTTCCCCGTGACCTCGATGCCATGAGGAACTCACGGGAAAGCCTTCCCTGTGGAGGAAAAAGGGGGCTCAGGCCATCACCCTGACACCCCTAACGCCATCAACCTGCTGTCCACCCACGGAAAGAAGGCAGCTCCGCTGGTGAACTGATCTGGGTCACCCTAGTGGACAGGAGGATGGCGCGACGGTGTTGGAGGAGCAAATGATTGCTATGATTTCTTCTAGATTACTGTCTTTTGCTCTTTTTTTTATCTCTTATAATGCTCACTACTATCCACAAACATGTAGGACCATAACTTCATAGGCCACCTCTCCACGGCGGCGGCGCCGGCTGCGAGCCATGCCGACATCGACACCACGATCACCGCCGCACCAAGACCCACTAGTCCTGCTACTAATGCTGATGAGTGGGATGTCATGACTGACAATAACTAGTCTCCTTGAGCTCTGCTGTCTTCGTAAGCTACTTGTCTGAAGATTTTATTTGCCAGGATCGTGCTTCTGTCCAGAGATCATGATCCGACTAAAAAGTGGAACGGGGACCTGTCACCTACCGCCGGTGACTCAACACAACTTCTAAGTCATCTGAACCTACCGCGGTGACTCAACACGGGACTGTTTGGATTGGAGTCACCTCTTTTTTAAGTTACTTTTAGTCACTTCACTTCCAAACAGGAGTCACTAAAATTAAGAAGTCAAGGTACATCCAACTTTTATATTTTTGTCAGGTTTAGTCACCTGACTAAGAATCCAAACAACCCTATTAAGTGAGGGAGTATATATATTCTTGTATATGCAACACTCAACACTAGGTTTTTTTTTTTAATATGCAATGCATATATACACCACATTAAGTGAGGGAGTATATATTCTTTGGTCCAATTTCTACCATTTTAAATGCACGTGGGCCATTGCTGGCTCCATCCACACCGTCCAGGTACATGCATGGGTGTAGAATGATTCGTCATTATCAACAAGACGACGATTTGGGCCCAACGCAATAATATATTGACCTCGCTAACCTTGCCACCTAATAAAAAATATAAGCATATGCGACTTTGTATATGCAATGCATATATACACCAAATGACCCAGAATTTTCAAATGCTCGTGGCCTTATTTATAAATTATTTGGTCCAGGTGTACTCTCTGCTTTAGTGCGTCTGGCAAAACTGCTTTCTCTATCTTTAGTGCAGGTTCGTGGAGATGAAATGATTGATCATGATTACAATAACCACTACTAGGAGCAAAGAGTGGCCTATCTGTCACGCTAAAATTCGTCATAAAGTATACTCCGACGGAATATTGGTTAAACATAACTAATCATATGAGACATTGTGATAATCAATCTTTCATGATAGTCTTTGTTCATGACAATTTCTATCAAGGATGGCTCCCCGGTCTGGGGAGAGATATCCTTACCATTGGTTTCACAAGTTAGCTTTTATGTACACTTCTAGGAAAAACTTATTAGTCAAATTTTCATAAATTTAAAAATACATTTGTAGAACTGAGATAAATATAAAAAAATTATTATTTTCATAAAATATCTCTTAAACTTTAATCAATTCTACTTTATGGAATTCCAAAAACATTAATACAATTCCAGGTAATATTTATAAACATTTAGAAATTTTTTATATTTCTAAGAAATATTTATCCAATTTCTATGAAAAAGTATTCATAAAAATTCACGTAATAATTTCATAAAGTACACCTAAAACATTTCTTAAACTTGAATAAATTCTAATTTTTTGGAATTCCAAAAATATTAATAAAATTCTAAGAAATATTTATAAACATTTAGTATATTTTTATATACTCCAAGAAATTTTTGATAAATTTCTATAAAAAAGTACTCATAAAATTTGAAAAAAAAAATATTTTCATTAGTTTCATGAAATATTGTTTAAATTTTCATAAATTCTAAAAAATATGTGTAAAATTCCAAATATATAAACTTACAAGAAATATTTATTAATGTTTCTTGGAATCTTGTAACTATTTATTGATTCTATTATTGTTTATATAATTTTATGAAGATTTACAAATAATTTAAAGAAACCTTTCCTTTATAAGGGCACTCACAATGCTAGAAACTATCATGGTTTATATAGTCTTGGACATTGTGGCAAGAAACTATCTCCCACAATGCAATTTTCTATCATTATGTCACATGGCCCACTTGTCACTCTCACAAATTGTCTTGGTTTACGTGAAGACCTGGTTTCTTAGTTAGACTTGGTTTCTTGTGTTTTCCTCTCTCTTCTCTTTAATAAATATAGCGCCACATCAAAAAAAAGCAATAAATAGAGGGGTAATAAATAAGGATAGAAATCATGGTAGAGTCTGCATTGTGAGTGCTCTAATACTCCCTATGTATCACAATTAAAAGACGTTCGATAGCTACACAGTCTCCAAAGCACAATTTTGACTTCTCTTTTCAATAAAAATATTTATTAGAAAGTTATATATGTATATTTTTATGAAAATAATTTTCAAGACAAATCTATTAATATGATTTCATAATTCCAAACTCAATGACTTAATAATGACCCACCTCTATGAATGTGTAAATAAATGTAGGGTATCCCAAGAATCTTTATTTAAACTACCACTTATGCCATTAGATACATAGTATATGCAACCCCTTAAATTTTACATATAAATTACCACTCCTAACATTATTTAATCTATATTAGAATTATTAATATAGTATTGCCAAAAAAAAATCTAAATAGCCATAAAACATATATATGTTCTACATTATGTGTACACCTATAAATGGCCATATAACAAAATTTGATTAATGTACATGCAGATCAAATTCTTATGCATACGTGAGGGATAGATGTATATATTACGGTTAAGCAATCAGGGGAAAAGATTTCATACGCTAATGATATTAACAAATTATTTAGAATCAATAATAACCATGACATGGGAAAAATAATGTTTATAATTTATAAACTTAAACTAAAAATATTTTTCATATATTTATTAATAGCATAACCATTTCCACATAAATAAAATTCAAACTTCTTGACAAGTGGGGGAGAATAGTGCAGACTATAAGTGTATATACCATCCTATTCTTTTTTTAGATAAGAAATCTTCCTTTTTTTTTTTTGAGATTTCCAAAGTGCAAAATAGTCATTATAAGGCTTAAACAAATGTCCTCTTGAGGTTAGCACACCTTTCCATCTTAGATCTCCTGTCAAGCTCTAAACCGAAATTAAACAAAGTGACTATTTAGGTTATCATTGTACTTAAGAGTATAGAGCGTGTTCGGCTTGTCTCGGCTTGGCTTGTTTCAATTTTATTCTCTCTCTCACGAATACTATTCAATCAGCCAAAATCAGCCATCGGCCGAGATCAGCCGAACAGGCTCTATGACTTAAAAACAATATGTAACAATTAATAAGGATAATTATTTAAAAATCAAAAAATAACATCCATGATATCATAATATATAGATTGAAAACATATCAATCAATAATTGACAAGTTTACCACAATTAAATAGAGACCATAAAGTATCTGGCGTGCCTATTGTGCTAGAAAGGGCACGGAGAAAAGTATAAATTAATACAAAAATAATTTATGATCCAAAGACATTAAATAATAATTAATTTCTATATCTCTAATATCTTATAAGGTTCTTGCCCGTGCGAGAGCACGGGCTGATGGACTAGTGTCTTCTAAAATCTATTGTCTACTGAAATCACTAAAAAAGGACATTCGGTTAAAGTGCCTACCTCTTCTGAAACTAAAAGTCCTGGTCTACAAAAATCATTTTGTAACAGTGAACCTCTCGTACATCTTGGTCTATAAGAGCTTCGTCGAATGTGCCGTTTATAGGTCTCTCATCAAACGGGTAGGTGGATCGGACAACTAGTGATCCTCTTATATTCCTTCATTAGTGGTGGAACGATAAAGGTAGATAAGACGTCGACAAGGCCGCTCAGATTCCTTGTCTCCCCAATTCTTATCAATAACAGGTCTTCATAACAAGCAATACCCAAGAGCTTGAAGACTATGTTGCCAATGAAGTAACCTATGGGTCAAAGCGGATGATCGAATCATCATGAAGACCTTCAAGGGATATTATTAGTATATTGAGCCTTAGGTCGCCTCGCTGCATGGAGAAAGCCTTAGGTCGCCTCGTCTATGATGTGCAAGAAGTGTAAAAAAAAAGTTTGGAGGTGAAAACCCCCCAAAAAAAATTCCCGTGTGGGCCTTTCCCGTGAGCAGGATCCCCGGCTCACGGAAAGGGGTCCCTTTGCCACAGGCCTCCAGTTTAGCTCACGGGAATGCGTGAGCTACACAGGGTTCACGGGAAAGGGGGACGGAGGGGCTTAACGGCGCACAAGCGGTTCCCCTTCCGTGAGCTGGGATCCTCACGGAAAGGTGGGGGTCCTTTCGAAAGGAGATTTCCCGTGCAGTTTCCTTTCCCGTGTTCTTCACGCCGGGATCACGTGAAAGAGGCGTCTTTCCGTGAGGGGCTGACGGAAATGATTCCCCCACGGAAAGCGACAGATTCGGTAGTGTGCGTAATGCCCTTAGAGCAACTCCAAGAAATGTGTTATCCTTGTTATTTAGGCAATATATGGCTCTTTTAGAGAAAAAATTGAACTCCAACAGACGTCCTACATGGTTTGTAAAATAGTAAACACGTTATCCCTAAAATATCGGTGGCGATCTATAGTCAACTATTACCATTTGCTATATGGTTTTCTAAAATAGCAAGTCTGTTGTGGATCTCTTCTTTTTTTTAACAAGTTTTCTATTTTAGATAATGGCTAAACAATAAAATTTGGCTATTATATTTAGCCAAGCTGTTGGAGTTGCTCTCATGCTGCTACCGTGCGGCCATGACCCAGCAAGCATTAGCGTATAACTGTCTGGTTGTAGACTGACTTGGCTCCCAGCTATATCACTACTAGTTCGTGGCTCAAACAGCAGTAATAGGAGACTTCAATATCATTGTATTGGAATCGCATCCATTTGTTTGGATCCAAGGCTTTCGATCTAAGAGTAAAGCCATATCATTGCTGGCTCATGCATATTCGACAATGTGAGCTTGCATATATTCTATGTACCTTGAAAAGCTTAAATGGCTTACAATTTTGAATGGAGACATCATATTTATCTATTTTATATCCTAACAAAACAAGTGATTATATAACTGATTATGTAGCTTGAATGGAAGTCGTCATCTATAACTGACGCAAACAAATGTGATGCAGATTATTACATTTTTGGTGCCTGTAACAAACTAAGATCCAGTGCTGCAAGCATTCCATCAACTGCTGTAACAAACATAAAAAACACACGGATAACAGGACGCGTGACTGTGCCAACTAATAACACTACTAACGCAGGCTTTAGCCAGCTCTCCTTTCCAGATCACCGGGCGAGTTCTGTGCTCAGCGCTGCAAGATTACTATAAGATCCCGTAGTTTCGCCCTCAGTGCTGCCGGTTAGCTATAATTGCCAACCTCAACCTCCTCGAGAGCCATTTGCGCCTCTGGGGTTTCCGGCATTTGATCTGAGAATTGCCGAAGCTCCACAGCGACCTTTCCCATGGCCGGCCTTCCATTGCTCGGAACAGCAATGCATTGGCTCACAAGCTGCGCAGCTGCATTGATCAGTCCTCCCTTGCTCGGTTCCTCGACTATGACAGGGTCTAGAAGTTCACCAAGGTCGCCATTTGCCATCCTGTCCTGAAACATCACTGTCAGGTTCTTCCATTCTTTGACCTGTGGGTTCTTACCAGTCAAGAGCTCAATCAAGACGATGCCGAAGCTGTAGACGTCGGTCTTGTCGGTTATCTGGAAGTCATCGAGAAACTCAGGATCAAGGTAGGCCAGCGTACCCTTAGGCACCACCTGCACGTTATCATTGATAGTTGAGCACCCAAAGTCCGACACCTTCGCCACCCAACCTTTGCCGAGCAGAATGTTCTGTGGCTTGATGTCGCCGTGGAGCATCGGGTGCGGTGGCGAATGCAGGTGCGCCAGGGCCTCAGCGGTCTCCGCGGGCGATCCTCAGCCGAAGTCGACAGCGATACTCGGCGCCGAGGACTGCCGTAGAGGAGATCGCCTAGGGTCCCGTTGGGCACGAACTCGTACACCAGCAAGGGCGCCTCGAAATGGAGGCAGCAGCCGAGAAGCCTGACGATGTTTGGGTGGTTGACGCGGCAGAGCAAGACCAGCTCCTGGACGAACTCCTTCGTCCTGGTCTCATCAATCTGCTTGCACCTCTTCACTGCGACGGTGTTGGATGATGATGCATCAGCAGCAGCGCCGCCGAGGGTGGCCTTGTAGACACTGCCATGTGCTCCTTCCCGATGATGTTGTTCTTTGTGGAAGCCACGTGTAGCCTTCACTATGCCCTTTCTGTCGTATAGCGTGAAGGTGATGTGGTATTCTTCTGTTTGTAGAATGCGTAACAGCATCTGGCCTCCGTGCTGCTCAAAGTAGCCTTGTCTTTTCTTGCTCACCTTGTGTCGCCTGGTCTCATCAATCTCCACCTGCTTGAGAGCCATTTTCTCCTCAGCGCTTTCCGGCATTAGATCCGAAAGTCGCCGGCTCCACAGCGACCTGTCCCATGGCTGGTCTTCCATTGCTCGGAACAGCAATGCATCGGCACACAAGCTGCGCGAACTGCATTGATCAGTCCTCCCTTGCTCGCTTCCTCGACTATGTCAGGGTCTAGAAGTTCACCAAGGGTACCATTTCCCATGCTGTCCTGAAACATCAAGGTCACTTTCTTCCATTCTTTGACCTGTGGCTTCCTACCAGTCAAGAGCTCAATCAGGACGACGCCAAAGCTGTAGACATCGGTCTTGTTGGTTATCTGGAAGTCCTTGAGAAACTCAGGGTCAAGATACGCCAATGTGCCCTTGGGCACCACCTGCACGTTATCGTTGATAGTTGAGCACCCAAAGTCAGATACCTTGGCCACCCATCCTTTGCCGAGCAGAATGTTCTGCGGCTTGATGTCGCCGTGGAGCATCGGGTGCGGTGGCGAATGCAGGTGCGCCAGGGCCTCAGCGGTCTCCGCGGCGATCCTCAGCCGAATCGACAGCGACACCAAGCGCCGAGGCCTGCCATGGAGTAGATCGCCTAGGTTCCCGTTGGGCGCGAACTCATAGACGAGCATGGGCGCCTCGAAATGGAGGCAGCATCCGAGGAGCCTGACGATGTTTGGGTGGTTGACGCGGCAGAGCACGACCAGCTCCAGGATGAACTCATCCGTCCTGCTCTTCTCAATCTGCTTGCATCGCTTCACCGCGACAGTGGCAGTGCCGAGGATGGCCTTGTAGACGGTGCCATGTGCTCCTTCACCGATGATGTTGGACTTGTGGAAGCCATGTGTGGCTTTCACTAGGTCTTCCCTTGTGAATAATTTGAAGGTATTGTTGCCATCTGTTTCGAGAATTCGCGACAGCATCCAGCCTCCGTGCTTCTCAAAGTAGCCTTGTCTATTCTTGCTTGCTTTTTGGAGGAATACTTCTGTTGAAAGAAAAGAAATCAGGGCAACCATAAGTACAACCAAAATTTCTGGAGAGATATGGTAATTGGAAATCAATCCATAATGTATCCAATTTCAGTTGACCCAGGAAAAGCATTATTTAGATATTATAGATACTATGGTGAACAATCTATCAAAATTACTACTCCCATTATTCCAAATTGTAAGTCGTTTTGTCTTTTCTGTATTCATAGCCTTACTATGTATCACATAATGTATATTTAGAGCCATTGCAAAAACTATGTATAATTACTAGCGGCCGATGCTGCTTTGTTGATGAGGCTTCCCAGGCTCGACTTTTCCATGCTGTGCGCCATCTCCTAGTTAGAACAAAAGTGAGAAACTGACAATAAATGTTTGCACTGTGATTTGGCGCAGGCAACTCATGGTCGCTAGTCTCTTCAAAAAATAATGTTTACCTCTGCTGCATGACTTGGTACTTGAGAAATAATAGATTGTTGCTTGCCAATCTCTTTACTGGTTTGCTCCGGTCGATCAAGTGATCGTGCAGAGTCTATTGCCATCTGTAGAATAATGATCAGTCAATGAAAAGATATTAGTATTTGTTAAAACACGAAGACAAGTGATGATAGCACATGTCTTCAATATAAGTTCAGTGCACCAAATAGCAGCAACAAATTGATGCTCGCCAACCACTTTTGGGCTTATTTGTCTACACTCCAATTCACCCCAATGCACATGGATTTGGAGGGATTTTCTATCTTAATCCCTCCCAGTCCATAAGCATTGAGGTGGGTTGAGACATGGAGTGCAGCCAAACAGGCTTTTAAAGTTTCAATGTGTACCTACCTAACGGACCAAGAGTTGTGCAATGCAATGTCATGTGCAGTGGCATGTGGTTGTAGATAATTTAATACTAGATGTCAAGATTATAATGTTTAAATTAGTGGCGTGATAATAAGTGTACTCGATTTTGGGTGGAGCAATTAGTGCTTGCCAGTCTCTTCAATGTTTACCTCCACTTGGTGACTTGGTTGTGGAGCAGCAGGTTTCTGATCGCAAATCTCTTCCATGCTTTCCTCCTGTCGATCAGTGCAGATTTGGCAAGTTGACATTTCAGTTCACAGTAGGATAATGAACAATCAAAATGATTGATTACTCGTTAGAAGAAGAAAAAGGAATAATAAATGTTTGCAATGTAATTTGGCACAGTGGTCACTAGTCTCTTTAAAAATTAATGTTTACCTGCGATGGATGACTTGGTTCGGGAGTAGAAACATTAAATTCCATCTGTAGAATAACGATCAGTCAATGATGAGATGCTTATTATTTGTTAAAAGAAGATAACAAGTGAAAATAACAAATGTCTTCGATATATGTTCAGTGCATAAACCAATAGCAACAAATTCATGCTCGCCAACAACTCCAGGGCTTACTTGTCTCCACTACAACTCACCCTAATGCACATGGATCGGGAGCGATTATCTGCCTTAATCACTCCAAATCCATGTGCATTATGGTGGATTGGAGTGCAGCCAAATATGCACTTAATGTTTACCTACCTACTGGTCCATATTTGTTGCAGCCAAATATGCACATTATATTGTAACGTGTTATACAATATAATGTGCATACTTGTTTAAATTAGAGAAGTGATAACAAGTGTATCAATGTTCGGCGGAGCAACTAATGCTGCCAATAACATCAATATATATGTAACACGTCACTTGGGGGACGGGGTGGCAGCTATGGTGGCGGCAGTGGCCAGGGCTGGCGGAGTGGGGGAGGGTGTTGGCACAGGGAGAGGGTGAGCAGCGGCAAGGAGAAGTCAGATTTATAATTTTCTTTTACTTTTTTCTAATTGTTTCAAATATTAAACATTTTCTCTTTTTTAAAACTAAAGAGCTCAGATTTATTTGGGATCTTACCAGAGTACGATGCTCCAATTCATCAAGGCTGTCAATTATATGTTGCATATCTGGTCTCTTCTTATAGTCATAGTTCACACATTTCAAGCCTATCTCAGCACATACTCTTGCATATTCTGTCCATATACTTCCCGGTGATGTTCGGAACCTAGTTTTCCAAATTTGAAGTATCTATAAAAAATGTAAGAAGTCATGAGATAGCTGTTATCAAACAAATTTAAGTATTTTTACTGGGTAAACAATACCCTATTAAACTAAACCTTAAAAACGTTGCGTGCATGCACATTACAATATATACTAGATGCTAGTGGCATTTCCACATTAAATTAAATAAGGATAAATCCACTGCATGACTATTTTATTTGCTGGACGAATATATATGTTCCAATGTATTTTATTATTACTGTTGCCAGTTGAACTACTAATATCCATGGTGCCCTCTCTGTTGCTGTTATCGTAGAATAACTTGAGCTTTGGGAATTGGGACACTCTCTATCTAGCATTTCTCATCCTCCAGCGAGTACATGGCCAATGCCAGCGTAGGCTATTCCCATTGCATTATATCAAACGCTGTCACAACAATTATGATAAAAATCACTCAATGCATTATTGAAAGCAAGCTGATATGGCTCAAGAATAGTAGATTGATTATGATAGGTACAAGGTGTGTACCTATATTGGCAAATAGAACCTGGGATTACTAGAACAATACCCAATCAAGGGGACCTTGCCTAATAGCCAATCATCTACCATATAAGCCCCAAGGGCCTAGGCCCATGTGGCCAGCCCAACAATCCTCATTCTAACCACGCCCCCAGTTTGATTGGGTATTAGACTAGCTGCAACAGTCCCAAAATCCCTTCCCCTCTCCAACAGTTTCCAAAAACTTCTCCGAGAGCCTCCTTCTCATGGACGAAGTGGATGCTGATCTCAATGTGCTTGGTACGGCGGTGGTGGACCGGGTTGGCCGCCATATAGACGGCGCTGACATTGTCACAGTAGACAACTGTGGCGACCTTCAAGGGAACATGAAGTTCCTGACGGTTGATGAAGCCAACAACATTTACGATCACATGAGCAACAACCCGTACTCAGCCTCCGCGACTGGACCTTGACACCGTGGTTTGCTGTTTGGACGACCAGACACCAGTCGCGCCGAGGCGCGCCTCGATGTGGAGCACCAGGAGCCTGGGCACCCCGTCTAGTCAGCGCCTAAGTATGCAATAAACTTGTCGACATGCAGCGCCGATGCAGAGACCAGCCGACAGCGTGCCCTTCACATACCGAAGGATGCGCTTGATCTGTGCGAGGTGAGCTTCGCGTGGGTCATGTATGAAGAGGCACACCTGCTGCACCGCGTACGCCAGCTCGAGGCGAGTAAGCATCAAGTACTGGAGGGAGACGGCGAGGCTCGGGTATGCGGCGGGATCGGTGACAGGAGCGCCCTTTGAGGCAGAGAGCTTGGCACGAGAATCAACAGGTGTCAATGTCGAGTGACACTCGGCCATGCCTGCCTTCTGAAGAAGGTCCACTGCATACTGCCGCTGGATAAGGAAGAGCCCATCGGACGAAGCGAAAGTGACGAGATCCAGGAAGTGATGCAACTCCCCAAGGTCTGTCATGGCGAACTTAGAGTGAAGGCGTTGATGATGAAGCGGAGCAGAGCGACCGAGGAGGCCGTGAGGACAATGTCGGCGACGCACAACATCAAGCAGGCACGGCACCGCCCTCGGTGAAGAAGAAGAGGGGAGGTGTCGGTGGCAAAGCGGCGACAAAGCCAAGTTATCGAATGTATGTGGGCCCGGTGCCACGCCCGAGGGGCCTCGCTTTGAGGCCGAGAGGGAGCATTGAAGGAGACAGACGGCGAGGGGCGCGCTGGTGGGGGGGCCGACAGAGACCGTGCCTCATGAAGATGACCATGAAGAAAGGGATTCTTCATGTCTAGCTGGTGGATAGGCCACTGAGGAGAGGTAGCGATGCTAAGGACGCCCCGAATGGTGGAAGGCTTGACGACGGGGCTGAACGTCTCGTCGTAGTCGACGCCGTGGCGCTGGGTGAAGCCACGGATGACCCAGCGAGCCTTGTGGCGAGCCAGTGTGCCATCAGAGTGGAACTTGCAACTGAAGATCCACTTGCCGGTGACCACGTTGGCGCCAGGGGGGCGGGGAATGAGCCACCATGTGTTGTTGTTGACGAGGGCCTTGTACTCCTCACTCCTCAGCCATAGCCGCGCGCCACTGGGGGTTGGCAAGGGCCCCTTTGTAGTCACTGGGAATAGGCGAGGCAGTAGAGGCGGCGGCGACGTGAGTAGATGGTGGGAAGCCGTAATGATCAACAAGTTTCCGCCGAGCCCTGCCCGGAGGCGCATCACAGGCCCGGGTTGAGGTAGGAGGCGGCAGAGGAGGCGGAGGTGTTGGAGAAGCCGCCACAACCGGTGCAAAGCCACCAGATGGGCAGCGGGCGCCGGCAGGGGGACCTCCACATCCAGTGGAGAGGACGGTGCAAGAGCCGACTCAGGGGCCGGGCAGGAGGACCAGCACGCCCCCAAATGTAGACCTAAAGAGGTGGAGGGCCGGCCGGAGCAAGACAAGCTAGGGCAGGGGTAAGTACCGGGCCAATCAGAATGGCAGGGTCCTCAGCGAGCTACTCCAAGTGTTTTCGGGGTCGCGGCTGCTCAACGTTGGCTAGTGACGGAGCGACCATAGGGGGTGTCGTGGCCGTAGTGCGGGGCACCGACGTGGCAAGACCTATAATAAGAAAGTCTAGAGAGCCCAGGAGCGCACTGGTGGGGTCAGTACTGAACGGAAATTGCATCTCATTGAAGACGACATGACAAGATGATGATCCGCCTAGTAGTGAGGTCGAGACACCGATGGCCCTTGTGTGAGGAGGGATATCCAAGAAAGACACAAGCGGTGGAACAGGGGGGCAACTTGTGTTTAGAGGTGGCAGTGAAGTTGGGATAGCAGAGACAACCGAAGACACGAAGATTGGTATAGTCTGGGCTACTGGAAGAGTTGCTCATAGGGAACTTTATGCTGAATAGCTGAGACGGGAGCCAATTAAGAAAATATGTGGCTGTAGCTAGCACCTCTACCCAGTATTTGGGTGGCATGTGAGTGTGGATGAGCAGTGTGCGACATATATCATTTAGAGAACGGATGATACGTTCAGCCTTGCCATTTTGAGATGAGGTGTAAGGGCAGGAGAGGCGTAGGTGAATGCCACTTGTGGTAAAGAAGGTGGCGAGGGATTTATTAACGAACTCAGTGCCATTATCAACCTGAACAACCTTGACGGGAAGACTAAACTGTATGTGGACAAAGACGCAGAAATTAATGATGTGAGTACCTACCTCGGACTTGTGGACTAGAGGGAAGGTCCACCAAAAGTGGGTGAAGTCATCTAGGATGACAAGGTAGTACAGTGAACCAGAAATACTAGTGATGGGGACGTCCAAACATCACAATGGATTAGCTCAAAGGGTAAATATGAAACTGAACTAGAATTTCCAAAAGGCAGCCGCACATGCTTGCCAAGTTGACACGAGTGACACAGAGTATGAGCAGATTTATTACATGAAATGGAATTATTTTGTCTAAGCAAATTTATGGTAGCAGCTCCTCGATGACCAAGACGATGATGGCACAGGTCAGTGGAGGTGGCTAGGTTGCCATGCGGTGTGGCAGGGACTCTATAGAGGCCTTGAGCTATTGGAGCGAAGAATCACGTGTCTGGTCTGTAGATCCTTAACAGACAAACCAAACACGTCAAAATCGATAGTGCAATGGTTGTCACGAGTCAATTGGCGAACTGAAAGTAAGTTGCGCACTAGAGAGGGGACAACTAGAACATTGCGAAGCAAAATGGGGGATGTGTGGCCTGGTAATGTTGAATTGCCGGAGCAAGAAACAAGAAGGTGGTGACCGTTGCCAACGGTGATGGATGGGATAGAAGAGGGTTGACGAGAGAGGAGTATACCATCCGAGTTGTGCTTGTGGGAGGTGGCAATGGAGTCCATGACCCAGCTGGAGTTGTGGAGTGCCATCTGGTTCAAGGCAGCGATGAGGCCGGCCAGATTCCACATAGGAGTGGATGGAGGTGTCGGAGCAAGGTCGAAAACGGCGTGGGCCTGCTTGGCCGGCACCCATGATGCTCGGGTGCCCGCCCGGCCTTTGCCCCCCCGCCCGGAGAGGGAACTCCGCCTCGAAGGCCCATGGATTATAGCAAAGCCATGGCCCCATGGGGCGGTTGCCCCATTTGCGCGCCCGCCGCCACCACCTTTGCCGACCGTTGCTACCGCTTTGCCGCTACCGGCCGTTGCCCCGGGCGCGCTAGTCACCGTGTTTCTTGCCGCCTTTGCCTTTTCTTGCCACCCCCTGTGGCCCTTGGGAGGGCACCGGCGGTGACACCATAGGAGGAGCGGCACCCTAGAGAGGTACAGGTGGAACCAGAGGCGGCCACCATGGCAGAGGTAGTCATAGTCTTCTCTTCATTGGCAAGACACAGCTCTTTGAGGGACAATATTTCTCGCGCCCTGGAGAAGGATGGCAACATGGTAGAGTTGGCGATGTCGTCAGCGGTGGTTATGCAGCGTTGGTTGAGGCCGTGGAGGAGGCTAAGGACGAGGTGGCGCCCTCGACGTGTGTGACCGACATCCCAAAGAGCGGCGGCCTTGACCTTGATCCGCTGGTAGTACTCGTCGATGGTCGAGTCGCCCTGCTCCAAAGAGTGAAACTCCTCAAGCAGAAAAACAGCCCGAGGCATGCGATTGGAGCGGAAGAGGCCTCAATCGCCACCCACGTTCACGGGCGGCATCGGGTTGTCGGCGGCGATGGCAAGATCAAGATCGGAGTCGTCGACGGTGTTCAAGATCCGACCACAAACAATGCACTCGTCAATGTCCCACGGTGGATCGGCGGCGGGAGGAAGAGCAGGCCCGGTCGATGTGGGGCGAAGATTGAATTTCCCACACAAGGCCTTGAAGAAGGAAGCCGACTTGGTGACATTGGGATTTTTCATCTCCGGGGTCACCGGAATGTGGGTCTTCACGTTGACAATGGTGTAGGGGGGCGACGATGGTCCGCAGAATGGTGGAGGGGCTGTAGGTGTCGCAGCCAGCGGCCGCAGCGTCGGGCATGGCTAGGGCTGCAGCGAGTGGTGGGGAGGGAAAGAGGTGGAAGCGGGATCTATTTGGTCTAATACCATGTAGAAGGACAGAGAGAATAGAGGAAACACCACACTCCCAACGTCGGGGGGGGGTTGACCTTCATATATATGGCCAATATGGCTACAATACATGGCAGTGTACGTGCAATACATAGCAAGTGCTAGTCATACTAAATATAGACTTGTCTCATATAGACTTACCTAATATACACTTGCCTAATGTACATATCTATCATATTTATTGCTCCTAATACATTTTTGGAAGTTGGAAAACACCATGTTTTCGGGAAGAAATTATTAGGTACTCTTGAAGATGCTCTTAGGCTGTATCCCCCTGATTCGGTATTGTTCTCTAAACCCAGGTCATCCTTGCCTATATATGTACACACCTTGTACCTATCATAATCAATCTACTATTCTTGAGCCATATCTGCTTGCTTTCATGGTATCAGCTCATTAATCCTCATTCAAACACCCCGTTTGCCGCCACCGCCCCCGTCGGTTATTGGGAGGAGCACTCCCGGTGGGTCCTAAGATGGTGGAGGCAACGGCGAGCACTGTGGTGCGCTAGCCACCAGGGCGTGGACAGCGTGGTCGATTTATGCGCCTGGTTCAGTTCCCCCAGCAGCAGGTCATTCCAATCTTCTAGGAAAGTGCGGACGATGACCGCGCTGAAGGTGAAGATCGATGGAGGTTAACGCCTCGTTGAGGGCGGAACTGTGAGTCCACGGCTAGCCACAAAGAGCGGGCGTAGAAAAAATCGAAAGACAAAAGAAGTAAATAACAAAACAGGATATTTTGTTTCATAATTTAGAGAACGAGAATGTGGCATCATGTTGGATAGCTCGGGGGAAATGGTGTTATACAACCAAGACTTGACCACACAGTCCATGCGCGCCCAGTCCGGGAAGGCTAGGTCAGGCTCGTCTCGAAGAACATGATCTTAGAGCGAAAATTTCCCCAAGGTGAGGAAGAACAGCTTGCACCACCTGGTGTACTGGCTGGAGGAGAGCTCGGGACTGCAGCTCCGTGGAGAAGCAAGCTGTCATGGAGGGTGGAGGAGGCGCTGGGGTGGGGCCTCATCCCGCACGGCAGCCGTGCGCTCGAGCTCCTTGGCTGCGAGCTACTCCACAGGGACAACCTCGGCTTCCTGTTTGGCGGCAGCGGCACACTCAAGAGCAACGGTACATGTGGTTAGCAGCGGCAGCGTGCTCGACAGCCGCATGCTTGGCAGCAGAAATGAGCTCACGCTCAGAGAGAGGAGCGGAGGCGGTGTGGTCGGCCAACATGACGGCGACGAGAGGAAGGAGGTGGCGCAACTCGGAGGCGTGCCTAGGCAGCAGAACAAGGGCCCAGAGAAACCCGAGTGATTGATACCATTTAAGAGATATATTAGGCACAAGATAGTTAGTTGATTATCAGGGGATATGAGGTTATATATATATATAGAAACAGAACCAACGGGGGATCTTTGCCTATTAGATACCAATCAATCTATCTATCCTAACCATATAAGCACAAGGCCTGTCTAACAAGTGCTATAGCTGAAAAATGTACAAAACTATATTGCTTTGCCAATATAGGCAAAAATTATTCTTACATTTTCAATCTGAAGATGAAGATACCACTTCCGACCTGTCAATACCTCTATAATTATGATACCAAGACTATATATGTCTGATTTCAATGTAATTAGTCGACAGATGATGAATTCAGGTGCCATATATCCCCTACAGTGGAAACATTTCTATTGTAATAATCAATCTAATTAAGGAAAATCGAAAGCAACATATGGAATTCATAATGAACCCTAAAATATTATCGATTAAAGATGCTTAGTGAACTTACAATGTTCCAACCAAATTTTGTGTCATATCCCGTGTTTGGTTTTCTTCAAAACACCTTGACTGACCAAAATCAGCAATTTTTGGCACCATGTCATCATCCAGTAGTATGTTTGCAGGTTTCAAATCTCCATGTACAATATTCTGCTGGTGAAGATAGTGTAAACCCTCACAAATTCCCTTAATTATTTGATAGCATGTCCCCATTCAAGTTCACAGGATTTATCTGCAAAGTGGAGTTTATTTAATTTTATTCTTATGGAAAGAAAGACGGAGCGACTGGAATACTTGAAATCCATACTATTCATCTATTTGACAAAATGGAAACTGTGAATTAAATGAGTCTAATATACTGGATGGTGTTGTCATTTTGTTTCTGAAAAAATACTATAAAAGTACGTCGTGTTGATATTTATCAAAGAAAACAGCGATTGCATACGGAGGAAAATTTAAATGATTCTACATGCTCAGAATATGAGAAACAATATTTGCCATATTTTTTTATTTTTTCATATAAATGAAAAATGGGAAACATACCATCCATATGCTTATCAAGACCTCCATTTGGCAAAAACTCAAAGCATAGTAACCTTTGCCGTATCTCTGCAAGGACCATCTTCCTCTGGTACAGCTCGACTTCCCCTGTGTGTCAAAACAATATCCGAGGAACCGTACTATATTTTTTTATGCTTCACCTTCATCAAACTATTGAGCTCATTTTTCAAGGTCTTCTCGTCCATATCGAGTTCTGGCGATAGCCTTTTTCACAGCGACGATCCCATTGTGAAGTCTTCCCTGCAGTTACAATGTTCCCCTGTTAGCATAAATCTGAGCTTTTAGATCATCTGTAATGGAAGGTTGGGGTAAATTGAAATTACCGATATACCTTGTAAACAACTGAAAACCCACCCTCACCAATCACCTCGTCATTAGAGAAATTATTTGTGATGGATTTTAGAAGTGACAGTGGCAAACGTTTCGGCTCTGCAGTTGTATCAAGTAGCATAGTCTCCAAGAGGTGACCCTCACTAGCTTCAAAATCCATTTGTTGTCATATACAACTGTACAAATCCTAGAAGGCAAATAATAACCAATTATGATGTCACTGCAATATTTAGTAATAAGAGAACATGAATTTACATATCAACAACCTAAATGCAGAAAAGCATCTACAGACCTGATCTAATCTCTAGACGATTGGCACAGCCTGTTCAACCAAAAAAGGAGTAACATGGGTTGGGTTTTTCACACATAGATCTGTTGTGTATGTCAATCGCAAAAATTGAGTTGCCGCATACATCATCATAATTCATACAGATGTTTATGATTCCAGTACTACATTTGACACACCGCCCAATTCACCTCATGTAGAAGCAATTTAGTTGTACATCCAACGAAGTCGATTTTCGTAAGTTCTGCTCCAGCCTGTGTTAGCTTTACTAATTCAGGATCTTGCTAATCGCAAGCTCCAGCGAAAACCAAATCTAAGATAAACATGCGAGAGACCGTGGGGATTCATGAGGAGATGAAGCAATACAAGAGATCAGCACAATCCATACATACGTACCGACGATTTATATGTATATGTGCAGGGAAATCAACTAAGGAATTTCCAAAATCAATCCAAAGCATAATAATAATAAATATATATGTCTGAAGTCTGAATCACTACGAAACATGAAGCAATCGGATTGGAGAATATATGTGCTGATGCTGTGCAGAGGAGCCTAAATACGATCTGGCTACAGCTCGATTTCTTAAGGCCACCAAAAATCAAATCCACAAGCCGCTACAAGCCTACACCACACATAACAGGAAGGGGCGCGGACCAGCAGCATTCGGCGAGACAATACATTTTTTTTTTTTTTTGAGCAGGCGAGACAATACATAAAACTCCAAGAAAAAGCCCATGGAGCAAGGACCAGTACTATTAATAAAAATAAAAGCAACACAAACAACATCACACCTTAGGGAAGCGCCGCGAACAGAGACTGATTACGCTGTTGCTGCCATCGAGCCGCCCTTTGTCCTCGCCTGCTGCGCCATCCAGATCAGCCACTGATGGCTGGAGGTGGAGCTACACCGCACCACGCCTGAAGCTTCTGCGGGTAGCCGTTGCCACTTGCCTAGCAGAGGAGGGCAGCACCTGCCAGATCTGGAGGGAGGCAAGCCGCTGCCAATTAGAGGAATGCGAGAGCCGGGAGAAGAGAGGCCGGAAGGGGGAGAGCAGTGAGAGAGAGGGGAAAGTGACACAGGATACGCGTGCCTGATTCTGCCTGGGTGCACTAACTCTCTATAAACGCAACGGATTTTTTTTTGAAGCAATAAACCCGGCAGATATCAGCTGAGATTGACTGTCTAGCGGCGCCCCTGCACAACCTGGCCGCGTGGCGACGCCAGCACGGACACAGACCCAGTTTGGCACTACTCCCTCCGTCCCAAAATAAACGGCGTTTTGCTTTCAGTAAAACATCTACTTAGGTAATTATATATTAAAATAGGATTAATATTTATATTACATAATTAGTATCATTGGAAAGATCTTTTGATCTAGTTTTTAACAAATTTATTTGGAGATTTAAATCTTCTAC
This sequence comes from Hyparrhenia diplandra, assembly GCA_015847255.1. NCBI lineage: Eukaryota > Viridiplantae > Streptophyta > Magnoliopsida > Poales > Poaceae > Hyparrhenia > Hyparrhenia diplandra. Next base: position 1,830,119 of record JADLZK010011027.1, read on the forward strand.
GTATTTTCTACAAATCTAGTCAAACTTGTGACTAAAACCCAAAACGTCGTTTATTTTGGGACGGAGGGAGTATAGCTAAAATTAGGCACGGTACCACTTTTCGTTTGTGCGTGATAATTTTTGTATTATCGTGAGCTAACTAGGGAAGATTCGCCTCGCAAAAAGTAAATCGAAACCGTGTAATTTGTTATTTCGTTTATCTACATTCGATGCTTTATGCAAGAGGCAAAATATTTGATGTGATGAAGAATCGCAAAGTTTGGAGATTGATCTAAACACAACCCCCACTTGCACGGGGCATTGCGCCCTTTGCACGCGAGCCAGCCATGTCGCACTGTCATTTTCCCGCCTTGCCTCGCCGTCATCGTGTAGGAACACCTCGTCACATTGTTGTCTTCTATGTCTCACTACGCCTCGTCGTTTGGGCCCGCCTTGTCGCCACCGCGTCGCCTCGCTACGACGTCCTTGGCCGGTGGCAGCGACACGGAAGGAGGAGGGCGGTGAGGGAAGGAGCCACGTCCTTGTTGGGGAGGGAGCTCACGCGCGCGTCGGTGTGGGCGTGCGGTGCGGGCGGACAGACCTCCATGGCCGGGAGTCGAAGGAGCGGGCGCCACGGTGGCTCGCCGCGGGCGAGACGAGCGGAGGCGCCGCGAGGGCGAAGAGGCCAGCTGTGCAGTGCCTCGCAGCCGAGCCAACGAGAAGTGTCACCACCATCACCGGCCACGCCTCCGCCAGACATCAAACTCCCGCTCCTCCTTTCATGGCGTTGCGCCTTAGTGCGATATGGGTCAAGAAGGACCCTTTTTTTTTGTGCCTTGGTTGGGTTGGTACCCAAAATAGGTCTTGTGTTTGAGCCCATTTGTGGGTAGGCAAAGAACCGTGAAGATGAATTTTGAAAATTTTTAATGATCTGTCCGCTTTTTTTTCTTTTTGCTCATCACTCGAATGTTTTTGTGGGCTGGTTTGTCTATGTAGTCTGCATCTTGCTCAGCCCGTTTTGTGATTCGACACCGATGCACAATTATTATCCTTTCGAAGTCCGTTCCTCTACTATCTTTGTTTTGTCTATGTAGTCAGATATATATATATATTTTCTTTTTTGAAGGAATAAACCCAACGGATTTCAGTTGTGAGCCTGTGACTATCTCCAACAGCTGCAACCCAAACACACTAACTCATTAGATGTTTTGGGTTGCGAAACGCACCAAGGTGTGTGACCTAAAACTTTGGAGCCCTAATTGGTTGATTACTAAAATTTGCCAAATCATTATTTTGGCAAGCCAAAAAGTTGGGCATAAAAGTTGTGAAAGATTTGGCAAGCCAAATGTGAGTAGTTGGCAAGTTTTGGTTGCCAACCAAATGCAAGCCAAAATCATGGCTTGCCAAATCCTTGGCATGGCAAATTTTGGTAGCCAACCAATCAAAGGCCCTTGGTTTCTTTTTGACGATGAAACGGGTCATGACAATGCGAGTCTTTAGTTACGGCCATGACTGAACCTTCTTGCGCTCCCTTGAGCACGAATTCTTACATCATCGATTGGCTTTCTTCTTCATGCTGTGTGTGGAATCGGGGTGATCGGTCTTCTTTGAAAAAGTCCTTGCCTAGTTGTCAGAGTTGTATTCTTGCACAATTGCCGCCGAGTTACAGAGTCTCCATAAGGGAATGAAGTCGGTATCCCTGATAGTTGTCTTTGCATAAGGGAATGAACTCGGTATCCCGATAGTTGTCTTTGAGTCATTGTCGAGTTCGATCTCCTTTTTATAAATTGTTTCATAGCATGGGAGCTAAGTGTTATGAAACGTGTCATCGGCGAGTTAGGACCTTCCCTCTCCGTCTCTCATGATCATGTAGTATATGAAATAAGTAGAACAAGTAGACACAAGATAGGGAGACTATTCTTTATTCATCACGAATATTGGTCATTACAACATAGAGCTCCGCGTATATATAGTCTGCCAAGACCTCGAGTTTCGGTAAGAGCCCACATACAAACGGACTAGGATTAGGATTCATCCTTTTCCTTTCCTTCTAGGATAGAGTCCGTGTGTTTTACAACACTCCCCTTGGGCGATTACCACGATATGCATATGCCTCATTAAAAACTCTATCCGAAAACCCGGTGGGGAAAAAAAACGGTTCTTGGAGAAAAGAGTACATCACATTCGTTAATTGTATTGCACATGTTGTCTCATTAAAAACCTTGTGTGAGAAACCTTCGAGTAAAAACTCACATAGGAAAAAAAGAGTACAACATTTAACCTTTCGGGGTCATATATTCTTGAGAATATTCTATTTTTCATTAATAGATATTGATCTTCATAATCTATGCATCAACTTGAGTGTTTTAGCAAATGATCTATTTGATCATTGTAATTCTAGTGGTTTACCTTAAAGGTGATTCAATAAAATATGCTCCCCCTCATAAAGCCAAACTTTAAACTTCATAGTTCAAACCACACTTTTTTTATAAACGTGTGTAAATAAAAAAGTTGGCTCATAATTCTTCCATGAATTATATGGAGCAATATGCTTCATGCATAATAACCACCAATTAGTTGTGCAAAACAAATAAATATTATCCTTTAGAGAAATAAATCCTTTTAGAGGATTATGGGGTAAATAAATTAATATTCAATATCTTCTAGATAGTGTATCAAACTTATACTAGAGTTTAGATACTTATAATTTATCCTTAGTGGGATTTTCAAATTGTATTCTATAAATCTTGAGATTTTGATTGTACAAATCCGGCCTTTGCATTTGGCATTTAGGGGATAATTCAATTGCCAAATCACCATTATTATTATACCTTCTATGGTATATAGAGGATATCAACACTACATTGCTAGCTTTTCATACACTTTCTTAGTGTTTCGATGACACCTTCACGGTATTTAAGATTCCTCATTTTCTTTCTCTCGGGTCTATTTCACTTGGGGATGAATGGTGTTTATTCAAAATTGACTAGTAAATCCTTCATGGATTAATTCCTTCAAGGATGTACATTCATTCTTAATGAATTAATAATTCTCTTCTATAAGATACATTCTCTCTTTGCATGAGAGATGAGTGATATACGCAATGACATAGCGTTATTCTTTGTAAAATCATTTAATGATTGCAATCCTTCTAGGACATGCTCTTCTTGAGACTTGAATATTCATTCGGGAATATATGTACCTTAGACTTTAATACTTAGTATGAGATTTCTACAAGTTGCGATTTATATTCTTGAGGAATTATATGGATTTTCATAATCCACTATTAACTGCATATTCGATACTCATTCATTTCATTTGCCGGAGATATAGCAGAACATTCATTTCTTTTAATAGGAGATTCAACCTCAATTGTGTTTTCTTCATTGACCCGATATATAATCGTTACAAGCGATTTTGTCATGGACTTTGTTTTTCCGGATCGGGTTCTCATAAGAGAAACATTTACAATTATAGAGGTAGTGTTGTCGAAACAATTATTTTCTCCCACTACTCTCACAATGTGAGAATATTCTATCTCTATCATTTCCCAAACAAGAGATGGTATATTGTTACGCATACCCAACACTAGTGAGGTCTTGGCGCTTATTGTGTTGGATGTCATCTTCATGATGATCCTCTTCATGAGGTGCTTAACCTTCTTCGTGAGCGTTCTCTTCACGAGAATGGAGGAGTTCCATTTCTTTTCTATTTAACGTGTATACACTAAACTAGAACCCACAGGCGTCCCCGTAGATTTTAGATTGATAGTATATAACATTTAGTTTACTACTAGTAAACACAACTTCTGGTTTATAACTTCAAGTTACTCCTCTCATTTTAAAAATATCCGCATATGCTCTACTTCAGGCTTCACAAGAGCATTAGTCAAACTATTGTATGACTTAGTGTGTGATACTATTCACCTTCAAGCTTCAAGGAATATTTTCTCTTAAGATCATTTTCTTTCTATGGAAATAATATTTGGCATTCAAAATATAGGATTGCTCTCCCCTAATGCCAATATTAGATCATTAATAGCATACTTCAAAATATATCCCCTATTATGGGCTTAATTCAAATTCATATATCTCCAACTACAAGTGGAGGGCCATTTATGTATGCTATGATTAAATTTTATAGGAAATATTCACACACAAATTTTAACATGGGGTATTATTCATTATGCAAATGAGCTAGAATACTTAAAAGTGTGCTTAAGAATGTTCAGCATTCCTATAAATTTAGGGATGTTCTCCCCTAATATGCACATAACATAGTTTACCAACAACTATTTATCTAGCTTCTTAATTGTATAGCAAAAAACATTGATCCATGTACTCATACAAAAAAATGGATCATACACTTGGATGTATTAAATATGCAACATTCAAATTCACATGGAATTTTTCTTCTAGAATTTTCTAATTGCCTTTAATGCAAAAATCCCTTGATGCCTTTTCTTCGTAAATCCCAAATCATCATAATTGTGTTATCCAATATCTTACTTCCACAACTATTCATCCCATCAAATGGGTTGGTCTTCATTGAGCAAAATTTGATAAACTCGCTCCCCCCGATCTCAGGCTGCTCGCCCTAGACCAATCTATTGCTTATGCATACGATGGATCAAAAGCAAATCATTTCTTTAGTTCAACTAGAACCATATAGACATAGCATGCTAGCTAGCCAATTTGGTTATGAAGGAAGCGCAAAAATAGCTACTAGCTACAGCAAGTAGCTATTATGCTAATATTCATGCAAAGTGGAGATAGTTGCGACTCAACCCAGATACACATGCGGGTGTAATGTGGAATGTTAGTATTCAGTCTAACATAATAGATAACAACAAAATCAGAGCTACGAGCTTACATGCAATTAGTGCAGTAGAGAAAGTTAACTCGGCCGGAAGGGACGCGAGGCGGTGAGAAACTTCAAGTCTCGATACATGCACTTAAAGATCGACTTAGGATGGCTATGCCTATATATTATCCACATCTTCTTATGCCTTTACCCAAAATTCCTCCCCTTTTCATGCCATAATTACTTCAAGTAGCGATTTGCTTCGTGTATTATCTATGAATAGTCACTTTTAATGCTTCATAGAATCCAATCATACTTCTAGTATTTATTGATTATGGCATGAAATTCACATATCCAAAGTACTATTCAGTGTACAACAATAGACTTAGGGTAGGATACAACTTTTAGTTCATGGACTAAAATATTAAATACTTAGGATTTGGCTAAATCGATCTTTCCAAGATCAATTAATATGCTAGTTTGGTCCAATTGTTCATGTGTTTTTAGAAAATTCAGTTTCCCATCTACCTACATAGTAGTGATGCACAAAGAACTATAACCTTCATGGTCAATTGAGGCTTCTTTGTGGATAAATTAATGCAAAAAAATATTTTGATAGGCAATTGGCAATTGTTTATATGAGAAACATATAAAACTAATTTATTCCATGATAAGTTCGCACATTTTACTTCAAGTAATAACAAGAATTGCAACTAAGAATATTAAATATTTTATATTAGTCTTCAAGCTAACAAAATAACCATTAACCACTTAATTCAACAAGAATTAAAACTTAATGAACCACCACCACTACTATCAATACTTGGGATATAAACTTCAAAGATAATAAGCACATGATTTAAATACATTCTCGCATGTCTTAACTTCTATACTTGACAAGCGGTAGCTTCATGCTTTATATTCAACAGTTATATGATATGTAGTCACACGCCTTCAAGCAGTGTAACATATGCAAGCCACATATTCAAAATTATTACAACTTAATATCCTTGTTTATAAAGTCTGTCTAAAAATTCTAACTCAATTTTCATGAGTAGTTTTGATGGTAAATTCAAATACTTTAAGTATTAAATTGCTCTTTGATATTCTTATACACAAGAGACACTTCTTCAAGAATATAGTTTGATAAAATCTTATTTACCATCTTGTCTTCTAGACATTTACAAAGCTTCGAGCTATTGTTTTATAGAGCAGCGTTAAGCATACAAGCTTGAAAATTCGACTTTCAATGCAATATGATATTCCGTAATCATAATATTAGAATTTTACTCATGCAGTGAGTCCCACAATGTATTTGTTACTTCTATCGGTCATATACTCATTTCGAGAGTAATTAAAAAATATTTATACCGAAGTTTACTACACTTCAATGGTAGCAAAATATCCTACATGGATTTAATAATGACCGTAACAAATACTTTTACTTTCGAGTAATTTTAGGATATTGCATCTTCTTTTAAGGCATGCATATTAACATAACTTGGACCATGTGCATATAAGTTTACTACATGTAAACGAGTAGCAAGGTGCAAAAAAGATAGTGGATGGTTATTAAAAATATTCTTAGAAGCATCCTAGCATTATTCGGGATTATGGTATATGCAAATTTTAGAATTTATACCAAGCATTCATTTAACCCAAAAATTCATATGCTAGGAAAACAAATACGAGCCTCTCAATGGTAATATAAGTCTAAGGTCTGCGAGGATTTAGAGAGCTCATATATACACCTTATACCATGTTTCTAGAGTAATCTAAAAATTCCGAGAGGTTTTGTCCACCCTAAAATATAAGCCGAATATATATATATATATGAACAGTGCAAGAATATGCATTACCTATACTTGAACTATGCAAGAATCATGGGCTATTAAGGATTTGGGCAAAGCCTGCAGGACTGTAGGCGACAAGTAAACATGCAAGCCGCTTGCCCAAGATTGCCATGATTGCGTGTTGGCGTTCGAGCCGTATTCAAGTGGTATTGTGGCCCTGTAATCTTCTTTGTGTAAAGCCTTCGTGCTGGTGTCGGATTTCATATGTACACAAGTAAGAAAACTAGGAAAAGGAGCTCACGTGCTCTTCATGGCAAAGGAAACACACAATAATTTTCTTTTTTTTTTTTTTTTTTGTGTGCGCCGCTGCTAGTGACTTCGTGTTATTCGCAAGTCCGGTTGGGACGCTGGCAAAAGCCCTAGTATCTTTGGCGTGTGAGCCAACGGTAACACGCGACGTAGTCGTGATTCGGCACGCAATTGCTGCATACAAAGCCGCAAATTGCTAGTGTAGCGCTGAACGCAATATTCAGCCCACGTAAGACAAATAAATATTGCATGTATTCTTGTTTTGCTCTGTTTTTTAACCCCATGCTATTGGTGACGTGCAAGTCAATATATATATGTATATATATATATATAGGCATATACTAATTATATTTACTCTCGCATGCATGTATACGTTCTTCGACGATGGTGGCAACAACTTGTTAGTCGATGGTTGATTCGATGCATGATTCGGATGCAATCCAAACTTCATTAGAACGTCAATAACTCAACCGTTGTCGATTTCTTGCCGATATGTTCGTGGCTCTTCTTGGAGTCCGATACTCATTCTACGGTAACTTTAATAATGATGAGAATAGATCTTGCGAGGATCATACAAGCGGTTCTAATCTTAATTTGCATGGCCCCGTGGTGGCTATCGGCACCGTGATGGCTACTAGCCTATCGCAAGTTGTCTTCATGCACATTTACTATTCATTGTATATACGGGTATGTACGTACTTCAATAAATACTACACGTCATGATTTACTTAAAATACAAAACCTAACACAATGGCTAGGGTAAACACACACCGGGCGATACGTTCTTTCGTACCTTTTGTTCTTGAATTCGAGGAAAAACGAGAAGGTCGTCGCGATAGGACGATTCGGCTAGGGCGGGGACCTGCCGGGCGTGACGATGAGTCGATGCGGTGCAGATTTGTAGCGGGCGAGGTAGCAGATCTGTTCCGCTAACAACGTCGGGGATGTCGACGTCGGCGAAGTCACGGAGAGACGTCAAGACGGCGTCGGTGCCGAAGATCGGCGGCGGCTTCAACGGCGATGATGTCGACGAAGAGCTTGTCGTGGCCGATAACGTGTTATGAAACGTGTCATCGGGTTAGACCTTCCCTCTCCGTCTCTCATGATCACGTAGTATATGAAATAAGTAGAACAAGTAGACACAAGATAGGAGACTATTCTTTATTCATCCGAATATTGGTCATTACAACATAGAGCTCCCCGCGTATATATATAGTCCTGCCAAGACCTCGAGAGTTTCGGAAGAGCCCACATACAAACGGACTAGGATTAGGATTCATCCTTCTCCTTTCCTTCTAGGATAGAGTCCGTGTGTTTTACAACACTAAGGACCCAAAGATCGGCAAGTGCGACAAGGCCGGACGTCAGGCGGTGCTCAAACTCACACTACTGCGTGATGAACTTTGGTGGCGGGCGTTTTTGATTTTGGTGGCGGTTTGGTGGCGGGCGTTTTTGATTTTTTGGTGGCGGTTTTGGAACCGCCACCGGCGCTAGGGGTCACGATTGTCGGTGATTAACGGTGGCGGTTTCAAAACCGCCACCGAAAATAAAAAATAAAAAAGAATCCGGGAAACCCTAACGGGCCCTGGGCGGTAGTGTCGCCGTCCGCCGTCAGCGCGCTAGGTCGAACCCCCGCGGCGCTCTCATCGGCCGCCAGCGCGGCTTCAAGTCGCCGCCCGCGCCGGCGGATCCGCCGTCCCAGCGCCGCTTGCTTTCCGGCGCCGCGCTTCAATCGCCGCGCTCCGCTCGCTTCGATCCGCCGCTAAATCGCCGCGCCCGCTGATCGCGCCCGCTTCGATCCGCCGCTCACCGCGCCGCCCGTCTGGTTGGATCCAGCTGCCGCCCGCTCGATTCGGCCGGCGTCGGCGCCCGGCGACGTGGTGTTGGCGATCGTCGTCGGTCTGAGGGAAGGGGAGGAGAGGGAGGGCGGCGTGGTGGTGGTCGTGCTCGTCGTCGGCGTCGGGAGAGGGAGGGCCGGGCGTGGTGTTGTGGCGCTCATGGTGTTTGCGCTCGGCGAGAAGTGAAGAGACGGGATGGGCTGTGAAGTGATTGTAACCTTAACTGTGGTATATATATTCGTGTCATTAAAATGGGCTTTTGGGCTGATGGGCTGGGCTTGATTTTTTGTGGCGGGCTAATTACAAAAACCGCCCACGGTAAATAATATTTACCATGGTGGTTTTTAAAACCGCCACGGTTAATTAAAAAACGAAATCACGGTAAATCAAGTCATTTTTCCGTGGCGGTTTTCTAAATGCCCGTCCACGGAAAATCATTTGGAAACGTCATGCAAAATCATTTATGTAGTAGTGTCGATCTGCTTTGCCTCGCACCATATTAACCCTTGGTGTGGCGAAGCATGAGGCCGTCTTGAGATCACGCACGCGATTGCCCGAGATGCCGCTCGAAGATCTAGACAATAAAAACAAAGGTTATTCTACATCATATGGGATAGGGTGCCTACAGTATCTACTCCCTCCGTTTCAAATTGTAGTTCACTTTGGCTTTTCTAGATACATTGATTTTGCTATGCACCTAGTCATACACTATGTCTAGATACATAGTAAAACAAATGAATCTAGAAAAGCCAAAGTGAACTATAATTTGGAACGGAGGGAGTACATCACATTGGTTTTATTGTTTATGGGTGCTTGATTGTATTTTATGGGTGTTTGATTGTATTTTCTTATTTCAAAAAATTATTTACATCTTCATTTCGTTAATTAAATATAAAGATTAAAATAATGGATGCGGTCGTAGGATGATGGCCGCACACGTCAAGACATGGAGAAGAATACATCTTCAAGCGCCTAATAAAAGATGAAACAACACGAGGATCATGCTTAATGGCCGGCCAGGGAGAAGAATTTGTCATGCAAGGGGGCTACGCCAGGGTGACCCTTTGTCACCAATGTTGTTCGTCCTAGTTATAGAAGTGCTAAATCACATGTTTCGATGGGCTGAGCAAAATGGCTTCCTTGCTATCGTTCAGGGGCTGCATACACCAAGAGTAAGCCTCTATCTTGACGATCTCATCCTCTTTGTGACCCTGTGCGCGAAGCTTTGTGTGCGGTGAAGGCGATCTTTGGAGGTTTTGCATTGGCTTACGGTTTGTTTGCAAACTTGGACAAGAGTGTTACGACTATGCACCGCCGAGAAAGTGACGCGACCTGCCAGGTGCATGCCATTCTCTCTTGCCGCTTTGAGTCGTTCCCGGTCGTTATCCGGGTATCCCGCTGCGTGTGTACAAGCTCAAGCGATCCGAGGAGAGTTCCTAATTGACAGGGTCGCTTCAAGAATACCGGGTTGGAAAGGTAGTATGTTGAACACGACTGGAAGGACAGCGCTGGCCAAGGCTACATTATCAGCAATCCCGATCCACACCGCAGTGCGCTTTGCTTGTCTTCGTGGGCTGTGGGTGTCATTGACAAGCTCGTCGAGCATTCATTTGGGACGGGAGCTGCGACCGTTTTGGCGGCAAATGTCGGGTTGCTTGGCCAATAGTTTCTAGACCCACCGAGCTTGGCGGCCTTGGAGTGTCGGACTTACGCAAAGCCGGTGTCGCTCTTCGTGTCCGATGGATTTGGCGTGATGGGTTGGTGGGCGACGGCCGGCGACCACCGAGCGAGCGGCACCGCCCCTGTTCAAGGCGGCAACAACAATTTCGGTGGGCAACGGCGAGTCTACCTATTTTTGGATTGACCGATGGATTGATGGTCATTCCATCCAGAACTCCTGCCGGTGCTATTTCAGCGGTCAGGCCACTAAAGAGGTGGGTAACGGTGGCGATGGCACTTCCGGACAACACATGGGTAAGCCACTTGGTCCGCCGCTACCACCGTGCCTTTCTTGGTTCAGTTCTCCAAGCTCGTGACCTTCTTGAGAATGTCGAGCTCTCAGGAACCGACACGTTCATTTGGAATCTTACCGCGAGATAGACGGTTTTCGGCGGCATCGGCTTATGGAGTAATGTTCTTCGGTTCCTCACCGGTGTTTGGGGCCAAGAACATTTGGAAGACGAGTGCACCACCAAGGGTTCGTTTCTTCTTCTAGTTGGCCTTGCATGGGAAATGTTGGACTGCAGATAGACGCTATCGTCATGGCTTACAGCAAACAAATTATTGTGTACTTTGCGACCAAATGCCGGAGACCCTGGACCACATTATCTTGGGCTGCTCATACAGCCGAGAGGTATGGCACATATGTCTATCCAAATTACATATGCGGGGCTTTGTGGTGCTTTCGCGCGAGCAAGACGTCTTCGAATGGTGGCTGCGTGCACGCAGCGAGTTGCCCTAAAGAGCTGCAGTGCTTTCGATTCGCTTCTCTTCCTCCTCGGATGGATGCTTTGGAAAGAACGGAATGCCCGAACCTTCGATGGGGTGCAACGGCGAGCCTCGATCTTGGCCGATCGTGTTATCTCGGAGGCGGGGCTTTGGGCGTCGGCAGGCTAAGGGGAAGTTGATTTGTATTTTGGCGAGAGTTTGATGTTTTCTCTTTGTTGCTCAGTCGCACATTTCTTTACAATGTAATCCATGGTTGTAAGATCCAGTAGCATTAGGTTGGTCGAATTTTGGTAACGGTGTTGCCAGTCGACCTTGTTTGCAAACTCTTTCTGCTTAATGAAATACGCGCCTACGGCGTGCTCTTGAAAAAAGAAATTTTCCACCGTGTGTGCCCCCTGCACAAATAATTTACAAGGCCCTGCTGGATAAAACATTATGAAGTTTAAAATGTACTTAGCGATCGGCTGGACAAATAATTTATAAGGCCATGCTGAACAAATAATTTACTAATGAGCCGCAACAACATACGGGCATAAGTCCTAGTTAATAATAAAGTGAGGTAAATCGACAAAAATCACATTCAGCAGCAGATGGAGTGGAAGTTGTAAGCCTGATAGCAGAGGGAACTTTATGCACGCTTGACAGTCCACACCGTCGGTTGTGTCTGTCTGTCCTCTACTATAGCTCTGCTCCAGATCCTTTTTTCACTAAGCTCGCCATTTTCTTTTTTTTTTCCCTTTTGCACGTGCAGAAGCATGTAATAAGAAGCTTAGCCCAAGCCCATTGAAAATGAGGTCCGACCTGAAAGCATAAAGGAAAGCATAATACGGCTAGTTCTGGCAGGCCTGTAATGTGGTCCAATGTTTGAAATGAAACAGGCCCGCCCTGAAATTTGTCAATGACCGGTGCCTATGGGCTGTAGGAGCAACATTATAGGCGGGGCCTGTCCAACCCGACCATACGTCGCAACATGGGCCTTAAATGGGCTCCTGCGGCAAAGCCATGACGGCATCGACACCATGACCATATACTAATGCTGATGAGTGGTGGGATGCCATGACTTACACTAACAAGTCTTCTTAATTATCTGAACATCTGATTTGCCAGGATAGGATCCTGCTTCTGTAGGTCATGATCCGGCCGATTACAAAGTGGAACAGGGAACTGCTGCAGTGGCGCTTCTGTGGAATAATGGATCCACTTTGTGTGAAACAGACCTCTGTGGAGCTTGTGTCAGCTTCAGCTTTATGGAATAGTGGAAGCACTTTGTGAAACAAATCCGTTTTTTGTCCGTGTCAGCATATCTTGCACTTTTTGTGAAGCAGACCCCTGTGCAGACTAATCCTTGCCCTTGTCGGATGCATCAATTATACCACACCCATCAAATGTGTGAAAAATTTATCAATTTCCGTAGTTAAAATTTATCCACGATTAATGTCCATTTAATACTCCTCATATTGTCATCCTATTAACTGCTACATCAACTCCCTTGCACCCCCATCTCTAATCCCCCGTGGATTTTCATCACGTAACCAAAACACCGACCTATTAGGACACTCACAATCAGACTCTACCATAAAAGTCTAAGCTTATTAATTAGCTTCATATTTATCAGACTTTGTTGATGTGTCGATGATGTGGCAGATAGATTTATGAAAGAGAGAAGGAGAAAAACTAAGACTCCAAGTTTTATTTAGACTCCAAGTCCACAATACCTAAGATAATAAATACTTATAGACTCTATGATGAAGTCTCGCATTATATGAAGTGCCCTTAGAGCATGGTTAATAGTAGAGTCAAATATTTAGCTATAAGTCATGTAGTAAGAGCCAAGTTATAAAAAAATTAGTCACTTACATGCCTACAAATTTTTTATTGTTTTTTGTTTCCATTCTCTTTGCTTTCCCTCACATACATCGCTGTTGGGACCTACTAATGCCTATACATGCATGCCCGACTATGCCCAGTGAGTGTTAGAATAGGAGCCAAGATTTCTTCTCTCTTCATTTCTCTCATCCACATCATAAAAAGTACTAACTAGCTTGGCTATGAACCCATTATTGTACCTGCTCTTATTGTGCAACTAAATATTAGGACTCAAATTAATTAAGGACTTTTTTGAGAGTAAAAGGCTCGCACGTTTCGCAAGGCAAGGCCGCAGAAACGTACCGATCCTGAACTCGAAGACGATAACGACGCCCTTGAGGCCGGACGGTGACTCGATGAGCACCCTTCGCCGTGAACACGGCTTCGGTTTCCTTGCACACGAACGACCATATCTGCATGGCGAGCCCACGCGCGGGCGGCCTTTGGTTTCCGCGGTGCACTGAAGGATGCGTGAGGACACTTGGCGCGCGGGGGCGACGATGGAGCAGGAAACCCCGAGCCGCCCGCGAGGCTGAGATCACTGGCCGGCTGCTGGCTTCTCACCGCCGCCTCCATCTCTAAACAATAAGCGCGTCGGAGCATGGTGCTCTCATCCACGTGTACATGTCCACGCCTCCAATGTTGCATGCGCGATGTCGACATAGGCGTGTTATCGAGGCTTTCCTTGCATGTGGGATGCGGAATTCGAGAAATGGGAGGGGCTGAGGGAGGACCATACACACGATCGTGCTCGTTGGATTTGAGTGAGCACGGGTAGAGAAGATTGTGAAGCAATATTGATGATTGATTTCTATCGAGTTGATTTTTTGATACATTTTATGGGGCATATGAAGGGGGGCTCTCTCAGTAGGGAGAAGTTATATGGAGTAGACCAAGTAATGAATATGCTAGTGCATTAGGCTATCCGCACTCGTGATACTTTAAATTCATACTCTAAAAGGAATATTATTCGTCGGGTCATCCAAATCCTTTCTTTTTTTGTCAGTTTCCCGCACTCATCCATATTTGTAAGATACTCTATCCCAACTACCAAACCATGGGGCCCACACGTCATACACAAATCTTCTCTCTCCCTCCCATCTTCTCTCTCCCTCCCACTCTCTTCTTTCCTCGCCGCTCTTGGAAGGAGCCGTCGCCGCTCTTGGCTCGCGGGCGGGGGGCCCCTCCCCACGCACGCCTCAAGCCGTTGGAGGGGGGCCGCGCCGTGTCAGTGGGGAACCCGCAAGTCCGGCGACCTCGCGGGATATGGCGCCGGTGGGCCTTTCGGCTGATCGAGGGCGCGGCTCAGGGGCGACGCCGGTGCTGCAGAGATCGCGGCGGGGCTCCTCTCTGCGCCCGGGGCGATGCCGTCAGGGGCTCCCATAGCAGCGCCGGCAGCCTGTCCGGCCGCGCGGAGGTGTACCCGCGAACAGCTGCGCCGCCGCCTCGTAGCCGGTGGGCGCCGCCACCCGATGCTTGAGAGGAGGGTTCGGCCAGGGCTCCCACGGCGGCGGGACCTCACCGGCGGCGGCTCGCGGCGGTCGGTGAGCTCTCACCGCGGCCGGCGCCCACTCTCGCGGCGAAAGATTTGGGCATAAGCGGCGGCAGGCGAGCGCGAGGGCGAGCGCGGCTTCTCGGCCCGGGTGGGTGGAGCGCTTCGGCGTGGTGGGTGGCGGGCCCCACGCGCCCGTCTGCGTAGCGAGCGACCGCAAAAACGCTGGGAATCCGGTTCGGGGGCGTGGACATCGAGGTATGCTTGGAGTACTGCGGTGCAGCAAATTCGTCCGCTTGGCGCTCCTGGAGTACCGCTTCCCAGTACGCGGTGTAGATAGCCTTAGTAGGGTAGATTTTTTTTTTTTTTTTTTTTTTTGAGACGGATGCATTATCTCCTCATATAATAGTAAAGTTGTATAGAATATTGAACTATCACTACCTACTACCTAAGATCCATGGGTGACTACTAGATCTAAACCCAACATCACCGTTCAAATTAAATCAGAATTCGGCAGAGGGCAACTAGCAATGATGGGGCTATCCTATCACCGGTCCGCATCTTGCACAGTGACTCTTGTCGCGGACGCATCAATTATAAGACCCCATGTTTCCCCATCAAACACGTGAATCTTTTTTGCTTTCAATCCACGTATAGTGGGAAAACAGTTTGCATTAACTCCTCGTGGAGCGTGTTATAATGATATTCTATACCTAACATCATATCCATATCACTGCTGAAATCAAGGGTGTGTTTAGAAGACCGAATTTTAGGCCGAAATTCATGTGAAGCGGTCACATCGCATTAATCGAAGCACGTTTCGTTTGTTAGTGGTAAATATTATCCTATCATGGCGTAACTCAGGCCAAAAGAATCGTTTCAAGAATGTACATCTAAACTGTGCAATTAGTTTTTTTTTATTTACCTAAATTTTATAGTGGCCGGTAAGCGTATTTGGGTGCATTAAATGTTTTGATGTGATAGGATGTGATAGGATATGATGGGAATGCAGAGAAAATTTTGGAGTAAGGGCCTGTTTAGAGCAATCAATTCGGTGCAAAATTTTGTGGGAACATCGTACACTATAAGACGTTTCGTTTGTTAGTGGTAAATATTATCCTACCATGTAGCGTAACTAGGCTCAAAAGAATCGTCTCGCAATGTACATCTAAACTGTGTAATTATTTTAATTTTTTACCTATATTTCGTACTCTATATATGTTGCCGATTTGACGGATGTGATAGGAAATCTTCTTTTTGCATAGTGAAATTTGGGAGGAATTTGGGGCTCTAAACAGAGCCTAAATTTGGGCTTCTAAACGCACCCCAAATTCGATCGGCGGAGGGCAATGATGGTTATCTATCGCAATGATGGGCTACTAGTACTTGTCTCTGCCGGTTTCTAGACCTGCTGATATGACAAGAGGGTAATCAGAAGATATCACTGCCGGACCTAGCCTTGATCTGGCTATGATAACGTGGGAGTCACGCCGTCATCCTAGGGTGTGTTCAGTTCACGAAAAGTGAACTCAAAAAGTCTTCTGACGACACGTCACATCAAATCTTTTAACGCATAAATAAAATATTAAATGTAGGTAAATAAAAAAACCAATTTACTGTTTGGGTGAAAAAAGTACGAGACAAATCTTTTGAGCATAATTACTCTATAATTGACAATAATTACCAAATACAAACGAAAAGTGCTACAAGAGACCGAACCCAAAATATTTCACCAACTAAACACCCCTAGTATAAGGCCGCTCCACGGGCTTAATTAGCTAACACTAGGATGGAAATCATCTTGGGCCTTGTTTAGTTGGCAAGAAAGTTGCTAAAAACTTGTAAATTTTTAGACTCTCTCTCCATCACATCACATTAAATACACCAAAATATATATGTTCGAGTATGAAATATAGGTAAAAAAAGTTACTAATTACATGTGTAGATGTACATTCTAGACGAATCTTTTGAGCCTAGTTACTCCATGGTAGGATAATATTTACCACAAACAAGCGAAACGTCGTCTTCTGATGTGAGGCCTTGGACAGCAGGCTAAAATCGTTTCGTTTCTAGGCCTTGTTTAGATGGCAAAATATTTGTCAATTGCACTGTTCTAACTCCTCTGTAGCGCTCCGTATCACTTTTGTTTGTATTTGGTAAACACTTTGCCCAATAATTTACCTATATTTATTGCCCGAACATATGTCTTTTTGGTGTATTTAATGTGATGTGATGAAGAGAGAGTCTAAAAATTTGTAAGTTTTAGCAAAATTTTAGCCATCTAAATAAGCCCCTACTCAGCTAGCAGTTGGATGGAAATGAGTTTTATTAGCGCATGTACGCACACCGGGTTAATTAGATTTGGATTCGGTGCGACGATGATTGGTGGTTGAACGCCATGATGCAGTGGCCCAGTCACAGTCCTTGCCCCATGTGCAAGTGCTGGCCATCTCATATATATTAGCTTGGATTGTCAGTGTCACTAGCTAGTTGCCCCCTGTTTTCTTTTGTATGCTTCTCGACGTTTTACAAGAGTTTCCAACGGGTAGCTGTACGGAGAGCCCCCTCCGGGGTGACTAGGTAGGCGTCCTCTGCCGCCGGCGGTGCCCCTCCGGCGACCGGCCTCCCCCTCCGCCGTTTCTCCCCTCCACCCCCCCCTAGCTGCTCCTAGCTGCTCCTTCCACCTCCCTCTACCCCGTGGTAGAGTTTCCCCCTTCCCCACCTCCCACCACCCCTTCTTCGGGTGCTACAGTGCAGATCTGGTTTCGCCATGGATCGCGCTCGGGGCGAGGCGGGTCGAGGGCGCGCCGGCTCCTCGCCCTGCGCCTACCGGCTAGTGCTTCGGGATGCGGATGCCCTGCGGCTGCGGGCGGCGCGGCGGAGGGCGTTTCTTGGGCCGGGCTTGGCCAGCGGTCGATGTGGATCCCTCGGTCGCCTCGGCCATGGTCCCCCGGGGGCAGGCTTGCCCTCGGTGACTCGGAAGGTGTTGTCGGACTGGGCGGCGGCGATGAAAGTGGTTGCTCTGCTTTCCGGTCGTGCCCGAGGGTAAGGGCAAAGAGCCTCTGGGCGTCAGCGTCGCGAGCGTGGCGGTCCCGCGGCGACCGCCAAGCGGGGGCGTGGTGGAGTCAGACTCTTGGCGACCGCCAATGGCGCGACATTCGGCGCGCCGGGCGACCTCCGGCCCTCGTGGTTGTCGTGACCCTCCCCCACAGCGGTCACCCGTTCGCCGCCCTCGCATCGGCGGCCCGGGGGCTGCCGATCTTCGAGGGTTCTTCGGTTGTCGGTCGTCATTTCGGCGCACTCGTCCGCCGCCCCGCGCGATGCGCCGCGGCGGTCTTGCGCCGAGCTCAGCGGATTATGTTTCAATTGCACGAGGGCGACCACGCCGGGGGCCAGCTGCGGGTTCGGCGGATGCTACGCCCCTTCAGGGAGGGACACCATGCGTCCTCATGTCCATGTCGATCTTTGTGGTGGGGCAAGGCGCTCGGCCGTCCTCAGGGGATGGTCGGCCGTGCAACGGGCGGGCGGCGGCCTTGGCGGGGTTCGGCCTCCTCGTCCTCCTCTGCTCCACGGGGCGCTCTCCCACGGGCGGCGCTACGGGGGCTCGCCCGGCTGCGCCCGCCGACGCCCCTGCCCCCCCCTCCCGTTTGGGAGCTCCTCGGCCGAGCACATTCGGACTTTTGGGGCTGGTGGCCTCCCCAACACTCCTTGTGGTCGTTGTGCCCTGCACTGGCCATCCAAACCGGCTGAGGGAGGAACTTGATTTGGCATTGACGGCTCGGGTCGGGGCTACGGCCGGAGGTTTTGGTGGATGATGTCCACGGCTACCTTCGGACCAGTTTTGGCATCACCGCGCAAGAGGTGGTGGTGCGGCGCCCACGAACCGCAAGACTTCCACGTTCGTTTTCAACACGGCGCGGACAAGCAAATGGTCTTTGGAGGCCCGTCTGTTGTGGCGCAGCGGCGGTTCTCCGACTTGGCATCCGTGGGCGCTTTTCTTTGTCATGCTTCGGAGACATTCCGTTTCAGGGTCCTCGTTGCAATCCGTCATGTGCGGCAAGACCCCCCCAATCTTGCGACACGACCGCAGATCATTTTGGGCTCCTCCCGAACTCACGTCGAGCTATCACGGCTGCGGGACACTCCCTTGGACAATGATAGGGAGTTCTTTGTCACCGTTTGGTGCCTCCAGTCTGCGAGGATTCGAGAAATCCAGCTTATGTACATCCGAGGAGCCTTCGGCCGGGTGACGGGGAACGATGCAGGGCACTTGGCTGCTTTGCATCAAGGTCTTGTTGTAGGCTGGTTTTTGCCGAGAACTTGGGCGCTGAATTTCCCAATCCTAATGTTCTTTGGGTCCGATCACAACATGGGGGTGGTAATGCTCATGGAGACTGGGCACGAGGATCATTTCAACCCATCCCGGATAGGGGGCTCTTCTGATGATTCGGCACCAAGTGGGCGTGTAGGGATCATACGTATGTTCACTATCCTCAAGGCTTTTCCTGCGAGCGGCCGTGATGGTTGGTGAGGTCTCGTCCCTTGCGGCGTCAATCCTGCTCCTGCTCCCGGGAGGCGGTCGCCGCTTGACTCCCCTTCGCCGCGGGTAGTTGGGTTGCGGTCGCCGTCACTCTCGGTGAGAAGATCGCCAATGTCGTCCCCATCGGGGGCTTTGTTGGGGCTTTTCTTTAAATGCGTGGGCGCCACGGCTCTGCGGGATGCCAGCTGCGCAGAATGCCCACCGCTTTGCTCTTGCGAAGATTGGTGGTGCATTCCTCGCACCCAGGCTGAACTTCATTTGTGAGGGGCCCGAGGTGCCTCCCTTCGGATTGATGGGGGTTGGGTTGATGCTCGGATGGTGGACCTGGATGGCCATGCGGGTGTCGCTCTTGTGGCGGTGGCTATGCCCCCTCACAATAGCTCGATTGGTGGTCGAGGTCGCGATGTCCGGCTCGCCCGGTGTTGATCCAAAGCAACCGATTGTCGATGCACCCGGCCCACGACAATTTGGCCTCCGCCCGGAACCAACGTGTCGGCGAGCCAGCCACCACTACCGTCTTCGAGGATGAGTTGGAGGCCAACCTCGTCGCATCGCGCGCAACGAGGAGATTGAGAATTCGTGTGTGTGCCCATTGCCCACCAATCATTTAAATGCGGTCGAGGCTAGGTCGGTCGCGCACCCGGCCACTACTCGAGCCGCAGGCGCCGCGATGGGCGTATTGGCTGCGGCCCACGGGTGGCCAACACGACTCTCCAGGCCCAAGCTTTACTACTTAGGAAGCTGGGTGAGTAGGTTGAGGACAAGGTGCGCGCTGCGTTCTGGCGTGGCATGTCGCGGTCAAAGCGCCCGGCGCTTTGAGCTTACGTTGGATGGGGCGTTTGACCTTTCTTCCATGGCGCTCAAGGGCATTGCGTATCTTAGATGATTGAGATTTGCTTCATCTTTGTCGCAAAAAATGGTCTCCAATGTTACACAACCTAAGTATCATTGTCTAGAATGTGCGGGGTCTCAATGACCGCTCCAGGCGAGGAATGTTGTCGATACTCTTGTGGAGGTCCATCGGCCGGCTATCATCTGCCTCCAGGAAACAAAACTCTCTACCATCGATCAGCGTCTGGCCTCTGAATTCCTTGGGCCAGCGTATGACTTTGTATTCTTACCCTCCATTGGCGCCTCTGGAGGAATTGTGCTTGCATGGAAAAGGGATTTATGGGTGGTGCTTGCTTCTTTGGTGGCGGTTCGGTGTCTCGGCCACGGCTACATTTAGTGGGCTCCTTTGGATGCTCCATGGTGGATAACTGTGGTTTATGGGCCACAATCTGATGAGGCCAAAGTGCAGTTTCTTGCGGAGCTACTACATTTTAGAGAGACGCATCCGGGTGCTTGGCTTGTCTGTGGCGATTTTAATTTGATTTACAGAGCCTCAGACAAAAACAATGGGCGACTGGACCGAAGAAACATGAGACGATTCAGGGCTTTCATTGACAATGCTCAGCTTCAGGAGATTGATCTGATCGGCCGCCGATTTACGTGGTCTAATGAGCGACCGTGTCCGACGATGGAGCTCCTAGACAGGCTGTTTGCCACGACAGATTGGTTCATGTCCTTTCCAAATGTGATTCTCAGGCCTCTATCATCAGACTGCTCTGATGATTGTCCATTGCTGCTACAGCTTCTTGGCACTTCGTCTCCTAAGCGCCGATTTCGATTTGAGTCATTCTGGGTGAAGGTGCCCGGCTTCCTGGATGTTGTGGCTGAGGCTTGGCAAAGCTGCGGCTCAGGGGCTGACCACTTGCGTCTCCTGGACCACAAGCTCCACACTCTTGCTTCAGCTTTGATGACATGGAGTGGGAGTCGTATTGGTAGTATCAGATTGGAGTTGGCAATGGTCAGGGAAATCATCCTTCGGTTTGATGAAGTCAGGGAGATCCGTGACTTAGACAGCTGGGAGTCCAACATGAGAGCTCGGTGCAAGATGCGGGTTCTTGGTTTGGCGTCCCTTCTTCGCACCATTGCCCGGCAATGTGTTCGGCCAGCCAGTTCTGGGCGGGGGGATGCTAACACTCGTTTCTACCACCTCCAAGCTTGCCACAGGCATAGGCGCAACAGGATCGACCATTTCCGTGTTGATGGGGTTGATGTGATTTCCGATGAAGCCATGGCCAACGCACTGTATGAGCATTACAATGGCATCCTGGGGACCTGTTTCATGCGTTCCAGAGCAATTGACTTCGAGATGATTGGGCTGCCTTCTATGCCTCTTGATGGGCTGCAAGACATCTTCTCGGAAGATGAAGTTTGGGGAGTCATTAAGGACCTCCCGTCCAGAAAGGTGGGTCAGACGGGTTTACTGGCCTCTTCTACAAATCTTGTTGGGCCATAATAAAATTGGATGTCATGAACGCGTTCAATGCCTTTTGGTCCATGGACTTCAGAAGCTTGCATCATTTGAATGACGCGTACATGGTTACCTTTCGGGAAGAAGGACCATCCGGAGGAGATATGCGAGATTTTTCGCCCAATAAGCCTAATCCACGGCTTTGGGAAGCTAATTACCAAGTGCATGGCTAACGAGGTTGGCCACGGTCTTTGGACGGCCTCGTGCCGAATCGGTCGACTTTTATCAAAGGCGAATTATCCATGATAATTTCGAGACGCGTCCAGCGCCGCGTGAGGGCTATTCATGCGTCGAAGCAGCCCTGCATTCTTTTGAAGGTTGACATTGCCAAGGCTTTTGACACTGTGGTGTGGCCGTTCTTGCTTGAGCTGCTCCAGCACCTGGGATTTCACAGGACTTGGCGCAATTGGGTCACTGCAGTTTTGTCCACGGCCAATACAAAAATACTGCTCAATGGGAGGCTGGGGAGAAGGATTTGCCATGCTCAGGGACTTCGTCAGGGCGACCCCCTCTCCCCAATGTTGTTTTTGCTCGCCATGGAAGTTCTCGGTCACTTACTGCGTTGGTCAGAACAGCAGGGTCTCTTACTCGCTCGGCCACTATTCCACGGCTAGGTCGGTCGTATGCGGATGATGTTGTGTTATTCATTAATCCCAACGAACACAGCCCGCAAACTGTGATGGTAGTGCTTTCCATCTTCGGCCTCGCCTCTAGACTGTTTTCAAATCTTGAGAAAAGCATCGCGACACCTCTACTTGTGTGTGGCGTACATATCGGAATGCATTCAGAACATCCTAGCTTGTCGGGTGCAGCAGCTTCCTTGTCACTACCTTGGTATACCACTATCCATTGGGAAGCTGAGGCGGTCAGAGGAACAATTCTTAATTGATATGGTGGCATCTCGCTTGCCGGGCTGGAAAGGTGACCTTCTAAATGCTGCTGGCAGAACAGCGTTGGTGAAGACGACTCTATCAGCCATCCCCATTCATGTTGCCATCGCTCTCTGTTTGTCGCCGTGGGCGCTGAAGGAGATTGACAATCTGCGGCGAGCCTTCCTTTGGGCTGGCTCGGATGTGGTTGCTGCTGGCAAGTGCAAGGTGACTTGGCCGGTGGTGTGCCGCCCGACGTACCTTGGTGGCCTGGGGGTTTCCGACCTATGGCGGACTGGCATCGCCTTGCGGACTCGCTGGATTTGGCGTGACCGCCGCGAGGGTCGTCGTCCGATCCAATCTTGGCGGCGATGCTTTGGCGCTCTTCGAGCGGCGGTTCGCATCACTATTGGCAATGGTGAAACTACTTTCTTCTAGGCCCGACAATTGGATTGATGTTTTGGGGATCCGATCGATTGTGTGCGGTACTCTTCGAGGCGGTGTCCGGGAGGCATTGGGGTGTCAGCGTAGGCGCGGGCCTTGCTTGATGACTCTTGGATACGCCATGGCGAGGTGCCATCTCCACCGCCTGCTTGTTGAATTTGATAAGCTCGTGACACTGCTTGGCGGCGTCCTTGAGGGCCCGCCCGACACCTTCACACGGGAGCTCACCCCCAACCGCGATTATTCGGCGGCATCGGCATATGGAGCTATGTTCATGGGCTCCTATCCGGTCCTTGGGGCGAGCAACTTTGGAAGGTGGCGGCGCCGCCTGGGTCGAGTTCTTCTTTTGCCGGGCGATGCACGGGAGATCTTTGGGCTGGCGACCGCCGCCGCCTGGGTTGCAAGAGTCAACACTGTGTATATTTTGTGACCAAGAGGCCGAGGCGATTCACCATATCATCTGGGGTGTTCCTTGACGGGGAGGTGTGGCACATCGTCTGCACCGCCTACACCTTCATGGGCTCATCACGGTCGCGGAAGAGAACTTCATTATATGGTGGCTGCGCAGCCGGAAAGTAGTGCCCAAGCAACTTCGCGGGGCTTCGACTCCGTGTTCTTTTTGGTCGGTTGGTCGGTTTGGAAGGAGCGCAACAAAGGACCTTTGATTCCGTTGTGGCAACCCCGGTGAATCTTGCCATGGCGTCGGGGATGAGGCCTCACGGTGGTGCTTGGCCGGGAACGGGAGAAGGCTGGCGGAGCTCTGGCGGCGGTTGATGCTTAAATGCTTTGGTTCCCCGTCCCCTGTTTTTCTTTGGTCGCTAAACTTGCAAAGATGTAATCTATCTTGATGTATCCGGTAGCATCTAGGTGTTGCCTCGGTAACTCCGTGGTTACCGTGTAATTTGTTTTGAACTTTCTTCTACTTAATGAAAAACGGGCAACGGCGCGGTCTCGAAAAAAAAAAGTTTCACTAGCTATTCACCAAACAAATATTCATAGCGGGAGTGCTCTGAGACGGTGAGACCGGAGAAGAAGTCGATTAACATCCCCGCAATCATTACGATCGATGCGTGTTGTGGGCGATGAAGAAGTCAATGAGACCTCATGCAAGGCGGTAGCCGTTATGCCGATGTTGAGGTAGCCGAGCATGAGGGTGCGATGTGGCCGTGCTTTCGAAGCCGTCTTTGAAGATGGCTGTGGTCAACGTAGTTGTGGTCGGGTTTTTCGTGTCGATGGTGTTGTAGGCACACGAGGGCGCCATGGTGGTGGCGGAGGCGGCGTCGAGGCGATCCTCGTGGGAGGAGCGTGCGAAGTCGGCGTACTCGGGGAGCTGTCATGGACGTCGAAGAAAGGCGACGGCGAAATCGAACGCGACGGGGTGGGAGCGGGAGGTCGATGCCAAAGTCGTCGATCAAGTTGCCCTGGCGCCCGAGGCGGGGCTGGATTTGCAGATCCGGCAACACATCGGGGATAAAAGCACACGTCGGTGTTGCCAATACCGGGGGTACAAGGTAGAGGGCCCCAACCACGGGTACACCGACAACGTGGTTGTGCTGAGCGAAGTCGGCGTAGTGCGGTAACAGCGCATCGGCGAGTTTGGCTCAACGGCGATCGCGAGGGCCGACAAGCTAGGCTCGGCCACGGCGAGGGTAGCGGCGGCTTCGATGGCGAACCCAATCAACGCGGCGAAGCGTTGTGCGAGCGGAAGCGGGCGGCGTCGGCGGCCCGCGACTCACGCGATGACCGCGAAAACACGGCATGGCGGTCGATGGACAACGGGCGGCGATGTAGATGCTATGGCGAAGTGGACACATGGCGGCGGTGCTGCGGCATGATGAGGCAACCACGGCGGCGGCCACATTTGCTCGGAGAAGATGCGGCGTAGTACTCGGCGATGATGTCGATGAAGGCGATGCCGATCTTGGGAGTAAATCGCGCGAGGTCAGCGGGCGGCGGCAACTCAATCCCGATTAGTGATCGAGCAAACCAAAACAATACATCAGTAGCGATCGGGGTTACCTAGCAAAAGCGTCATGGCGGTGGCGGCGGGCCGGCGGGGATCGGCGTGGTGGAGATGGGTAGATCTGCCCGACAACGGCGACCGCCGGACCTTCGCCTCCATGGCTGCGCTGGTCGAGAGGCGTGTGGCCGGGCTGGGCCGCTACCACGGTGACACGGGGCGGGGCGAGATCCATCGGCCTCCACGCGGCGAAGATCGGTGGCGGCGGCGGCCGCCCGGCGGGGCGTAGGGGTGATCCCGATATCTTTGCTGCGACAGCGGCGATGGGAGTCGGATCAATAGGATCGGACGCCAAAGCAGAAGCGCGACCTCCGGCGAGATCGACCTGTCTCGGGCGCGTGGTGCGGCGGCGACTAGGGTTAGGATTTAAACCTAGACCTCTGAGAAAATAATTAGTGAAATAATGGATATATTGCATTGGGCCTCATAAACTGATTAAGAGTACATAGGAGTACTAATCCTATTACTCTAACAAGGGCGACAGATCTGCACTGCAGCGCACACTTATTATAGTACGACACCGACCGCACTATGTTCGGCGAGCCATGCCACTGTGCTGGAACGGGTTGAATTATCTCCAGTAGGGAGCCATACCACGTGAAAAATATCTCCAGCCCACCACTACACCTGCGACATTTGTTGGTTCTTTAGCTCTGGCAGCCGCAACTTTTTGCAGTGCACCAATCGTTAGCTACCTCCCAAACCTTCTTGAGGCCGGACAGCACATGCATATATCTCTTATAAACGATTTGTGCACCAAAAGGAGGGCAACTAGCGTGGTCGCGTCGTCTGCGATTCTCGGCCGTCCGATCGGGCGGACGGACGGCTTCAATTGGGCGTTCACCGGCCATTTTGCAAAAACAACCTCGAACTTTATCGAAATACAACCCGCCGTCCATAATCCTCTCACGAGAAAATATAACAAAAAAACCCTCGAGCTTTTTCGGAAATAAGACCCGCCGTCCAAGCACATGTATGGGCCGACCTGCCACCAGCTGGCCACTTTCGGCCCAAATGGCCTTTTCTCTTTTTTGTCTTTTATTAAATCCTATAATATGCTGATTTTGTTTATTTCATACAAAAAATAATCAAAGCTCCTAAAATCATGAAAATTTGTTAGAAGACTCTCCATGATGCACTCTATCTATACAAAATATGAAACTTGGAAAATAAATAAATTTAAAATTATTAAGAATAATCTCTTTTTAATTAACAAATGAAACTTCCATGATTCCTACACATTAAAATATTAAACCCAACATTACAAAATTTCTTTCGTGAATACTTTGTGGTATTTACAACCTCTTTAAAAACAAAATATTTCAAAAAATTATTATTCCATGCTCAACTAATAAATAAATTTGAGAAGGAATTTACGGTCAATTTTATGGGACTCGAAAAATATAGACTTGACAAAATAAAAACAACGCGATTAACATGTATAATCATCCACAAATGATAATTTTCAAAAAAAACATGAAAAGAAACACGTATACATTGCATAAACAATAATTTAGAGAGTTACCATTATTCATATTCATATACCTAACTACAAAGGAAAAAAAAAGCCAATGGCCATGCGCGGCAAAGCAGCGCGCCTTTTCTAGTGCATATCTAGAGAGGAGAGAGAGAGCCACTCACAGATCGGTACATCACAAGCTCAAGAGAGAGAGACTCTCGGCCCATCACATGCAAGCTCTCATTGAGACTTGTTAGTGTCGGCCATGACATCCCCGGTCGGTATTAGGCTGCGAGGATTAGTGTGGCTCGGGCGGCGGCCGGTGGTGCCATGGCTCGCGGCGGCGGTGAGGGTGGTGGTGGTGGCACGGAGTGCCAAACATCATGCGGCGGTGTAGATATCCCTTTCCCGTTTGGCATCGGGCGGATCACGCATCTTGGCGCCGGGACCCGGATCAATTGTGAAGCGTCGGGGCGGCGCCCGTAAAGGCCGTTTATTCCCCCACCGGCGTGGAGGTCCTCAACATCTCTCGGAGCAAGGCGAAGCTCGGGTGCTCAACCACATCTCTTCTTCTTTGCTCGGAATGAAGCGGATCGGTGGCATTGGAACTTGAGTAACACGCCCTACACTTTGTCCAACACGGCCAACATGTTCCGCGATGGTAGGGTGCGAGGCGATTCTGCGTTCATTGTCGGCAACATCTTTGGTAACATACGCTTTACGGCCGGGTCGCTGTCATGTGCTTCAACGGCAAGATAGCCGTAAACCCTTGCTCCGGGATGGGATGCTGCCGGGCGCCATCCCTAAGGGTATGCGCGGTATTACGGGTGTGTTGTTCGACAAGCGCTTGAACATGTCGGGGATCCCGGCGGCGACCCCTGCGGCCAGCGGTGCTCATGGACTCGTCCAACTTCACGTCGTCAATGTTAGTGGCCTTGATGCGGTAGAGGGAATTTGGGGGTAGGTAGATGAGAATTGGGGATAGATCGGGCGACCGCAAAGCCGGCCACGAGCGAGGTAGGAAGCAGCGATACATTGTTGTATTCGGAGGAAAGCTTAATAAGTTTGATTTGTTCCAAATGATAGATGATCCCCTCTCTCACGGTCATCTCCCTTTTTACATGGCTCAAGGCCTGGCGTGATTCCGCGAGACGCAGCTGCGTTGGCACATCCGAATCACGCCCGGTCGAGGGTCACTCGTCGGCGTGTTGGCGCGCGGGTCTGTTCCCCGCGTCGTGGTTCCGGCTGCTCGCCTGACCTCGATTCTTTGGTCCGTCGGCGTCGTGGTTCGGGTGCCCATCCTTGCGTGACATTCCGGGGTTGAAAAGCTGCTTGTAACCAAGCGGAGCTTTAGGGAAGCGGCCGAGGGGGCCTTCAAGATCCTCGGGTGGCGGTGGCGTGGAAGCTTGGACCACTGAATGAGCCCTTGCGGCACCACGGTGTTGTCAATGGTGGTGATGCGACGCTGCGAGAATCTTTAGAGGTACACGCAAGCCCATCCAAATCGTCGGGCAAAGTAGCGAGTAGCATGGTTAGAGGGTAGTGCCGCCTTGAGCTGGGATACGTGAAACACTGGGTGGATCTTTGGATGTTCCCGAAAGCAACGTGCTTATAAGTGACGGTGCCAAAGCGCTCAAGATCTGAAAGCGGTCAGAAGAACCGAAAGGATAACCGACTAGCCCGTGGTGCCACCGAAGTTTGTATGTACGGCTGGAGTTTGAGGTACACCCAGTCGCCCCATCAATTGTCGTTACGAACGGCGTTTATCGGCCTGAAATTTCATCCTCTTGAGCCCGAGCAGTCTTTGCTTGAATTACTGCATTCATCAAAGATTTCTCCTCAAGCCGGTCATCCGAGAGATGGATTAGTCCTTTGCATGTGTATCAGATATACCAAAATGCCTCGGATGGTGACCATAAAGCACAAAGAATGGTGAGTATTCGAGAGAAGAGTGTGTCGACGTGTTATACCAATACTGCAAGATACACCCAATCAACCCACTTGGAAGGAGCTGCGACCGATAAAGCAGCCGAAGGAATTGTTCAAAGCAGCGATTGACTCTTTCGGTTTGGCCGTCAGGCTCGGATGATAGGATGTGGACATATTTAGATCAACACCCGCAAGCTTTGACAGTTCTTGCCGAAGTTTCTTGGTAAAAATACGGTCCCTATCACCACCCGGATGAGCGGGCAAACCATGAAGGCGATAGATGTGCATCGGATAAGCCTTTGCCACCGTGGAAGCGGTCAATGGGTGGGTCGAGGAACAAAGTGCGAGTATTTAGAGAAGCGATCAACCACCACAAGCACACAATTGCGGCCTTTAGAAGATGGCAAACCCTCAACAAAATCCAGCGAGACACTTTCCCAAGCCATGGATGGAATGGGTAGAGGTTGCGACAAACTGGGTAACGTGGCGGTCGGTTTTGCCTGGCGACATATAGGACATGTCTTGACAAACGGGTGTACGAGATGTCTTCGGTCCAGCCCACGCAAAGACTTTCTTGAGGCGATGATAAGTCACGGAATTCCATAATGGCCCCCAATTGGTGAATCATGGAATGCTTCCATCAAACGGTCTTTGGAGGGCGATTAATACGCACCCACCCAAATCGTCCTTTGTAACAAAGTAAACCACCCTTGCGAGAGAATAGTGAGCAACGGGCTGGGGTCAGCGCAAGCTTGGTCAGCAATTACGTGAATCGTGTGTCATTGTTGTAACTAGCTCGGACATCATTCAACCAAAGAGGCAGGGGGCGAGATGGCCGACAACTCATCCGGATAGCTGCGGCGGGACAAGGCATCAGCCACCCTGTTGTCGGTGCGGGTTTATAAACGACCTTGTAGTTGAGCCCTAGTAGTTTGGTGAAAACCTTGGCGCGGGGTGTGTGCAAGCGGCCGATCGGCAATTGAACCAAGCTCTTTTGTGTGCGTGAAGATGGTGAAGGCGCCCGGTTGAAGATCTGAACGCCATTGTTCGGCGGCAATGAGTATAGCCATATACTCCTTTTCATAGGCTGACAAGCCTTGGTTCTTTGGCCCTAGAGCTCGACTCAAAAGAAAGCAAGGGGTGACCATCTGTAAAAACCTTTGCACCCCACACCGGTATGAGATGCATCGGTTTCAATGCGAGAATGGCTTAGAGAAATCGGGTAGAGCTAAGGCGGGGCTGAGCGAGAGGGATTTCTTCAAAGCGGCAAATGCAATGTCGCGTGCTTAGATGTCCCTGAGAAAGAGTGTATTCTTCTTGAGCAATGCGGTTAAGGGCTTGGCAATGGCGCATAATGTCGACAAAAGCGCCTATAGAAGTCGGTGAACCCGAGAACGCTAATTCTTTCACATTGGGTGGCTTGGGCCAGTGCGGACATCTCGATCTTGGCGGGGGGTCGGTGGATACCCCTGCTTGCCCGATGATATGACCCAAATATGCAATTTCAGTTTGAGCAAACTTGCATTTGGAAACCTTGATATGCCGGTGATCCTTTGCCAACAACTCCATAACTTGGCGCAGGTGTACAAGGTGCTCTTCATAAGTGCGGCTATATATGAGAATGTCATCGAAAGAATACAATAGCGCACTTTCGAAGTAAAAAGATTTCGAGGGTTTGGTTCATGGCTCCTGAAAAGTAGTGGGGGAGCTCGGTCGAGTCAGAAGGCTACCACCACTGAATTCATAGTGTCCTACATGTGTTGAGAATGCTGTTTTGTATTCTTCGCCTTCCTTGAGCCGAATTTGATGATAGCACGAGAGTAGGTCAATGTAGAGAAATATTGAGCTCTGCCCGACTCATCCATCAGTTGTTCAAAAACGGTATGGGAAATGCAGACTTAACAGTCATGGCATTGAGATAGCTGTAGTCCACCTTGAGAACCGCCATGCTCCATCCTTTTTGCGCACAAGTAACCTTTGGGGGGAGTTAAAAGGAGATGCCTTGGCTGAATTATTCCTTGTTGGAGCATAGTTTCAACCTGAGACTCAATTTCATCCTTGAGAGCAGGTGGATAACGATATGGTCGAACTGTTATGGGTCTGGCCCCTTCTACCAATGGAATCTCATGGTCACAATCCCTCTGTGGTGGCAATTCTTGGGGTGGAGTGGTGACTGCAGGAAACTCACTTAGGAGGTGCTGAATGTCTGCAGGAAACTGCTCCTGTTCAGCTATGGTGTCAGAGATTGAGTATAGCTGCACGTACAGATCAGCAGTGGTAGCATCCACAGAAGAGTCAGCGCCATGAAGCTCGATCAGTTGCCATGGTAAGCTTTGCCCGACCATCTAGCTTGCCAATCCACACGCATAGGGCTGAACAGACAAAGCCAGTCCATACCGAGTATAATATCATGAGCAGGTAGTGGCAAAACTTTCAAGTCATGGTGGAAGATGTGTTGCTGAATTGACCACTTGTTGAGTTGGGGTTCTCTCAACACGGGGCAGATCCCCCCTGGCGGAGCCCGAGGAGGGTGAGCGTGGCAATTGGTGAAGGCGATCTCAAGACAATAAGAAGCGGTAATAACTTTTCAATATGGAATTCACCAACCGACCATTTACAAAGGGAGGGTTCCTTCCTATTTTATAGCCTCGGCAAAGGCCCGTGTCTAAGATTACTTCTTTAACCCTTAATATTCCTAGTATATTCCTATACATTCACACCTTCTTGGCCCCAGTGTATAATCACATCTTGCCCTTCTCTTTTCAATCGGGTTCACACGCTGTTGCCGGCTCACCTCCTCCCGAAGCCAGGGGCGGGTCTTCGCTCGGTGCCTCGGGGAAGGTTAGCGGGCCGAGCCTCCGCCCGAATGGGGGTACCTCCTCCGCCCGTCCCTCGAGATCGGGAGCGCGATGGTGTTGGGCTGACGACACGCGAAGGGCGAGCCTCGCCCGACATCGCGCCCGCTCTCTTGTCTGAAAGGTCTCGGATCACCACGGCCGGGGGTCTTCGCCCGGTTCCGCCGGAGGTGTCGGGTGAAGGTCTCGGATCGCGGCCCAGGGGTCTTCGCCCGGTTCGCCAGCCGGAAGGTGTCGGGTTCGCTCGTCCTTCTGAACGAAGAAGAAGTCGTCAACACAAAAAGACTTATCGTTAGTCCTATACCTTCGAAGTCCACGGGGCCGAGCGCATCTCCGCGGTCCCTGCGGAGGTCGCTCCCATGAGTTCCCCCTTGAGGGTGAAAGGCGAATGCGGCCGTGCCTTTGCTCTCAACCTTCTGCATCGGCCAGGCGGAGGTGCGGGGAGGGGCCGTCCCCACAGGGCGACTTGCGAAAAGCCTTTCTCTTCTGGAATGTGAAGCGTCGCGACTACCGTAGGATGCGGGCGCTTTTTCGATGTGGAAGTGACCGTTGTCGGTCGGTCGGCCGCGACCGTTTGGCCTCGGGATGCGAAGGGTCACGGTGCCACTATAAAGGGGCTCCCCTCGCCCGAAGTCCACTCGAGCTCTCGCTTTCAAGCCTTACGCTTTCCACCTTACTTTGCTTCCTTGCTCTCTAACCCGCCTTGCTTTGCCTTTACGCCTTAAGCTTGCTCTTCTAGCTGCGACTTAGTTGCATGCGCGCCAGACCCTTGGCCATTTAGCATAAGGGGTGGTTCCCCGCAAAGGGAGATCTACGGGCCATACGCGGAGCTTCTCCCGTATCGCTCATCCCAATACCTCCGCTTGTACTAGGAGTGCATCTTTGGGACGCGGCTCGTGCTTTCGGGACCTCGAGGAAACGCTCTCGGCGTTGAAGCCTCCGTCGGCGATCTCATGGCGCGGCGAAGACACCGAGGGTCACCTACGAGCTCGGGCCATCGAAGATGACCCGGGCGTGCTGGATGACCTGATTGAGAAGGGCTTCATCGGTGCGGCTGCGAGGTGAAGGTCCCATAAAGGCGAACCTATCCCGGAGGTTCCGAGCCTTCGGAGCGGTGGGGAGTTGTCTTTAAGGACTTCTTCACTGCGGGCCGCTGCCCGTACAACTTCGTTTATGCGTATGGTGGTGGAATCGCCGGCGTCAATTCATCAACTCACCCCCATGCCTTCCTCGCCCTTGCGAGGTTCGTGTGGGCGGTGGAGTCTACGGCGGGGAAGCGGATGCGAACATCTTCGTCGCTACTACGAGCTGCACAAACGGCCCGAAGCCCGGAAGATGCGGACGGGAGTGAGAAAAGCTCCCAGTTCGGGTCTTTGTACTTTCAGTCCTCGCCCGTTACGGGGCGGGAGGCGAATCTCCATCGCCCGAGAGAAGAACAAGTGGGAGCTGGATGGATGGAATATTGGTCCCTCGCGCCAAGTCTTGCGCTCGTTCAAGAAGGTGGGGCGAGGAGGAGATATCCCGGTATCCCTTCGCGTCGAGGTCGGTGCGGTTGACATCATTTCCGGCCTGAGCCCGATGAAAGGAGAACGGCGCCGAAAGAAGTGCCGCGAGCCCCATGCTCGCGTGCCGTTACCCGGAGGTCGCGACGTCGAAGAGATGCAGCGGCGAAGTATTCTCCACGAAGCGGAACAAGGATCCGCTTGTTACGGACAAGATCAACCTGCCGGTCTTCGGGGACTCGGAGGTCATGGTGCCACTCCGCGGCTCGGCGTTCGGTTACGGGGGTGGCGCCCGGCGCCTTCGTGATCTGCGGGTTGAGATGGGCGCGAGGACTTGCTTGGCCCCATCTCTATGAAGGAGTTTCTTGCGCGGAGGTCCCGGGGCGGGGACCATGCCCGCTGAATCGGGTTTTAGAGGAGATGGGCATTGACTACGGGAACCATAAGGTGCCGGGAAAAGTGCTCGCGGACATTGTCCATAAAGAAGCGAGGAGGCCACGAAGCTAGAAAAAGCGGTGGTCAAGGAGACCTCCGCGGCACTGCTAAAGGTGAGAAGAAGAGAGGCCCCTCCGCATGGCGTGGGAAGGCGAAGAAGGCTAAGTTGATGATGGGAGGCTCCTCTCGCCGTTCGGCCTCTGCGCGGCTTGTTGACGGCAAAGGAGGAGGCTAAGAAGAAGAAGATCTCGGTCGTACTCGTCCGGGCAGCTCACAATCAAGGAGCCCACGGCCATCGTTCTTCTTTGTTGGGCGCTCCGGGCGGAGGTGATCTTCTTGGCTCGCTCTTAGGTCAGGCTCGACCTCGCCCACCGCCACGGATTGCGGACGTGCCTTGAAGGCCGAACAACCTCGGAGGCATCCAGCGTGATGGCGAGATCCCATGGCGGCTTGCCGAGTTCGGCGATAGCTCGCCAGGTCTCGGGCCGGGAGGGTCTTGAGAGTGATCGGGGGTGAGCCATCCCCCTGCCAAAGAGGTGGAGCACGAGGTAATCGATACTTTTTTTCTTCGAAGGTTTTTGTTTTGCCCAACTTTGCTTTTCTTACTTATGTTTTTATCGCGGGAGCCTCGCTGCTCATGCATCATCAGGTGCTATAGTGGATATGGCGGAGAGCTCGGCCGCGAGGCCGTCGATGCCGCGAGGCGTTAAAAGGCTGCTGGCGGCATTGGCTCCGCCCGTATTGTGTCGGAGGTGCGCTCCGCTTCCTTTGGTTACTACTTGTGTTTGTCTTTTTGTTTTTGTTTTTCTCATTATGCTTCTTCGATGCTCGGATGATGGCGAAGGTGGTCTTGGTCTTGGTGGGGAGTCCACCTCGTCCGCATGTTCTTTGTTGAGGGTTACACAGGTAAGTTTTAGACCTTCGCTCTTCTTCTTGGTTTTCTTAGGCTTTTGACTTGTTGCTTGCTTACCTTCCGATTTAGGCGATGTCATTTCATATTTTTCGAGAGGGCGTGTGCGGGAGGTCTTGAATAAGGCCATCGACCAAAGCGTCGCGGTGCGTTAGATTTTTTGGTCGCTTTTGCTTTCTGTTTTGCTTTTTGCGGTGTTTTTGATTGTTTTGGTTGTAGCAGTTCACGCAAGTCTTGATTGCGTGCGCAATAGGGTTCATTCAGAACTTGCGTCGCGCGACAAGATTTTGCTTGAATTGAAGACGAAGGTCTCCGCCTGGTCGGATGAGAAGAAGACTCTGGAGACCTCCCTGGGTCGTGGCGCGAACCGCCGAAACGAGGGCCGCGGCCGCTAAGGAGGCCCGGGATTCTTTGCTTGCTCGCGCGGAGGCCGCTGAAAAATCTCTTCTTGAGTCCGAGCAAAAAGCGGAAGAGGCCTCCGCCCGGCCCTGATATCCTCGCGCGGCCCAATCCGGCGAGCGGCGGCGGCAACTTGATGCTATTTATGCATCTAGCTGCTTCGCTGCCGGCTATATCGCGAGGCCGTCACCTCTTTTGGCGCGGTGGTAACGCCGTTCCCCACCGAAGGCGGCAGCGCAGGGGTGCTTGCGTGGATGTCGAGGAACTTCGCGAAGCTTCCCGGCGTGCTCCAGGGTGTCTCCGACTTTGGCGCGCGGACGCGGCCCACCGGCATGGCTCGCATCCTTTCTAGCGAAGGTTGCGAGGATGTTGGTCGCGTTCGTGTTAAGGAGGGTCATGACCCTTCGCGCCTCGCCCGAGCTTGGGGATGGAGCCACGAAGTTCGTTTGGGAGCTTTATGAAGAAGTTTTGGGTCTGGCATTGCGGGCGGCGGAGGCGGCATCTCTTGCTCGCTCTCTTTAGGGTGGGTCCGCTTTTTCAAGTCTTTGCTTCTTTTTAGTTTATTTTCTCTTGTTATGTTTGAGTCGACCATTTTTTGTGTTATAGGGTGTTGCTTCAGCGGAGGCCCCTGCCCCGCAGGTTGAGGCTGCCGAAGGTGTTAGGCGTGATCCTACCCCGCCGCGAGCTCCGACTTCGCACGAGGAGCCTGATGACGCGGAGGACACGGAGGTGTAGATTATTTATAGTTTGTTTTTCTCTTTTAGTGTAGCCTACTCGGCTTTTAACTTTCTTTGCGGGTAGTCATCTCCGCTTGTAAAAACTGATGGAATAGTTTTTGAATGGAAATCTAATGCTTTTTAAATCGATGGGCTCCTGCGCAGAGGTTCCGGTGAGGTGCTGCGCAGGATATCAACCCTTGTGTTTCTATCGCGATGGTGTTTATGTTCACGGCGATTTGTGGGTGTTTTTCTGTTCTTGATGAGGAGGTACGTCAATTCTTGTTCTTCTTCTACCGTGGAGGTCGTCGCTGATTATCACCGTGTGATGCGGGTCGTCATCAACTCTTATCTTCTTTGTTTTTCTCTTGACCCTTGGCACTTGTTTGCTCTTTTCTCATGTCCGGTGGCTCCTGGCCTTCGCTCTGCTTCTGTACCGAATTAACATTTCTGTGTGCTCGGTAGATTGCCTTCTCAATGTTTCTGGCCT
Organism: Hyparrhenia diplandra; assembly: GCA_015847255.1. Taxonomy (NCBI): domain Eukaryota; kingdom Viridiplantae; phylum Streptophyta; class Magnoliopsida; order Poales; family Poaceae; genus Hyparrhenia; species Hyparrhenia diplandra. The sequence continues at coordinate 1,865,574 of JADLZK010011027.1, forward strand.
CTTTCTGGCTTCCATAAATTGTTATTATTCCATGCAGCGCTGGCAATTTCATGCACAAATATCCCATGTGAATTGCTACATTGAACTTGTTCGTGAATCCTCTTCCGAAAATTGCGTTGTACGGTGAGTAGACATCTACGATGTCGAAGGTTATGTATTCTGTTCTGGCGCTTTTCTCGTCCGCGAAGGATACTGGCAGGATTATTTTTCCCAGCGCTTGCACTTGCCTTCCCCCAAATCCTATGAGTGGTGAGTCTGACGGCCGTAGCTGGTTTCTACTGAAATTCATCTTGTCAAAAGCGTTGGCGAAGATGATATCTGCGGAGCTTCCTGTGTCTACGAGCACTCTTTTCATTTCCCACGTCGCTATGTTTGTTTCTATTACCATAGCGTCCACATGTGGGTAGCTTTCTAATTTGAGGTCCGCTTCTGAGAATGTTATTGGGGTGCTCGACCATTCCCCAAATTTGACTGTGGGCTGAACTGCCACATTGTTGACCATGCGGAGGTGATCCTTTTTCTGTCTCTTTGTCTCATACTCTATCGATGAGCCTCCCGTGATAGGCATTATGGTTCCAATGGAGGGTAGAGGGGCATGTGGGTTGTACTGGCTTTCCGGATTGGGTTCATTTTTCATCGGAGCGCTGGGTGGGGGTCCTGGCGGAGGTGGTGGTAAGCTCTGGCTCGAAATTTAGCTGACCGTTTGTCTTGGGGCTTGCTGGGGTGGCCCTGTTTCAATGTAGGTTAAGTGCTGTCTTGGGTTTGAATATGACATACTCGACTCTGAGTAGTTTTGTGCCTGCTGCGGAGGTGGCGAAGGTCTCCACGCTGGTAGGAAACTTGGATAATAGGTATTCGCCAAGGTCGATGGGTGTACTTGGTTTGATGTTAAAGATGGATAAATGGGGACAAGATTGCGATGTTGGCTTTGAGGTTGCGGAGGCTCTCTCGGGAGTGTAAGTGTAGGCGTTGTTTATCTCTCTTGGTGGTTGTGGGTTTTGGCTTTAGGCGGGGTGGTTTGATGGGCCTTTGAGTGCTTTATCTTTTTTCAAGCTGGATTATCGGGCAATCTCTTGTGTAGTGGCCTTTCTCTTTCGCCATGTATGACGAAAAACCGCTTCCTTGGCCCTTTGTTCCAATTTTTCTGGGGTCCTTTCCCCTGGTAAGGCTTCTGGTTTTCTGGGGGTCTTGCTCCCTGGTTGTTGCGTTCTTTCCAGGTCTCCATTTGTTTGTGCCATTGTCAAGACTTTGCCCCGCCATCGTTTGGGTTCTTTCTTGGCCGGGCTCCATTTGTTTGGTTCTTTTGCCCCCTTAGCTTGTTGTGCATGCGTGTTCTGCTCCTCCAGCCTCCTTCGATAGTCCTCGTCTGACCGGATCCAGACTTCGAACTGCTCACAGAGCTCCTGCATAGTCTTTGGTTTCCTCCGTGCCAATTCTCCAGCGAATGGTCCCATGCGGAGACCTCTGATGGCTGCGTCTATGGCCACCTGATCTGGCACATCAGGTGCCTTTGCTTTGAGCTGTAGGAATCTTTGGAAGTAATCCTTCAGAGGCTCGTTGTACCCCTGCTTGCATTGGAACAAATCCATAGAAGTGAGGGACTGCGCACTCAAGCCTTTGAAGTTTTCCAATATCTTGTCGCGGAGGTTTTCCCATGAGTATATTGTGCTTGGCTTCAGCATGGAGTACCAGGCCAGTGCATCTCCTTCGGCGGCTATTATGAAGGCCTTCGCCAGAACTGCGTCGTTGCCTCCCGCGGAGGCCACTGCCGCCTCATAGCTCATGACGAATTGATGCGGATCTGTTTTTCCGTTGAATTTCGGCAGTTGAGTGGGCTTGTATTTGGCCGGCCACGGTGTTCGCTGAATACCCTCGGATAACGGAGACTTTGGATCGAAAGCTCCTCTTTCTGGCTGGGTGTCATAGGTAACCCGGGGGTTTAGCGGATTCTCTGAGTTTACATTTACTGTTAGCTGACCGGGGTTGGGTATTGGGTGGGCTATTGCTTCCGGCCGATCTGGCGGAGGCTGAGTTGCGAACTGCATGCTTAGGATCTCCGCCTGCAGGACCGCCATTTGTTGCCTGATCTGCTCTGCCTGCGCGGAGGTCTGCTGGGCCTTGAGCACCTCCGCGTAAGCAGCAGCGGCCTTGTCTCTTTCCTGCTGCAATCTCCGGAGTGAGGCCTGGAGCTGGCGGAGGTCTTGGGGATGGGTCCGATTCCCCTCTGCCGCGGCCGTCTCCTCCGGCTCTCCGCCTGCCTCCTCCTCTCCTCTGGCTTCCTCATTTATCGGAGGCTCTTCCTCGGCTGTGGCATAAGTGCTTCGCGTGTTACGTCGTGGCCGGGTATTTTGCGCTGGTGCTTTTCCCTTCGAGGTAGCCCCTTTTCTCTTTCGTGGAGCCATGGTTTTTCTGTTCGTGCCCCACGGTGGGCGCCAATGTTGAGTTCGGGGTTCTCTCAACACGGGGCAGATCCCCCCCTGGCGGAGCCCAGAGGGTGAACGTGGCAATTGGTGAAGACGATCTCAAGACAATAAAGAACGGTAATAACTTTTCAATATGGAATTCACCAACCGACCATTTACAAGGGAGGGTTCCTTCCTATTTATAGCCTCAGCAAAGGCCCGTGTCTAAGATTACTTCTTTAACCCTTAATATTCCTAGTATATTCCCCTATACATTCACACCTTCTTGGCCCCAGGTGTATAATCACATCTTGCCCTTCTCTTTTCAATCGGGTTCACACCGCTGTTGCCAGCTCACCTCCTCCCGAAGCCAGGGGCGGGTCTTCGCTCGGTGCCTCGGGGAAGGTTAGCGAAGGCGGGGGCCTCCGCCCCGAATGGGGGTACCTCCTCCGCCGTCCTCGAGATCGGGAGACGCGATTGTGTTGGGGCTCTGACACGCGAAGGGGCGAGCCTCCGCCAGCATCGCGCCCGCTCTCTTGATACCGAAGGTCTCGGATCGCGAAGCCCGGGGTCTTCGCCGGTTCCGCCAGCGGAGGTGTCCGGGTGAAGGTCTCGGATGCGAAGCCCGGGGTCTTCGCCGGTTCCGCCAGCGGAGGTGTCCGGGTTCGCTCGTCCTTCTCTGAAAGAAGAAGTCGTCAACACAAAAAGACTTATCGTCGGTCCTATACCTTCGCAAGTCCACGGGGCCGAAGCGCATCTCCGCCCGGTCCCTGCGGAGGTCGCTCCCCCAACACCACTCGGCTGAGGAATGAGCCGAGAACAATGCATGAGACTACCATCAGCCACTCTTACAGCAAAAGCATCACAGGGAACAGTTGTGAGGTGCAATTCTTGAACCAATGTGGTGCTGATGAAAGAGGATGTGCTGCCTGAGTCCAACAGAATGAGCACTGGCCTTGACTGAAACTCACCTTGAAACTGCAACGTTTTAACCCCCTTTGTTACTGTATGTTCAGGTGACAGACAACAGCAGGCTTCAGAGTTTGCCTCAGCCACTTCTTCTTCCCCAGTCAGATGTGCAGGTGGAATTTCTTCAGAGAAAAGAGCATAAACTTCTTCCAATGCTTGAATGCCCACCTTTGCTGCACACTTGTGTTCACGACTCCATTTTTCACCACAATGATCACATAAGCCTCTTGCACGCCTGAATGCCTTGAGGTCAGCAAATTTCTTGTCAATTGGCTTGCCCATCTCATTAGCTTTATCAGGTAACATAGCTTGGGGTTTCTCCCACTTGTGATTTCCACCACGGTTGTTCCACTGACGGAATTCTTTCTTCCTTGTAGGCTCCAAGGCCTCCTCCTGCACAAGGGCAAGACTGTACGCAGTATCGAGCGAATCTGGTTTAAGCACAAGCAGTACAGCACGGATCTCATGATGCAAACCATCTATGAAACGGGTTATGTAGAAGAGTTGGTGGGTGGAAGAGTCATAGGCTACTAGTTGGTCGACCAATTCGGCGAAGCGATCGACATACTCTTGCACAGTGGTGGTTTGGTGGACTCTATTCATTTGACGCAGGAGGAATTGGTGCTGATCACGATCGAATCTAGCATGCAGTGCACAGCAGAACTCATACCATGACATGGTTTTGATTTTGTCGATAGCAGGCGAACCCCGTAGCTTTCTTTGGTCCAACAAAGCGCATGCGAGAACATTGGATCCACCTTTGAAACATCAGCGAGTACATGGCAAAGTAATCCTCGCACGGGTAATCCACAATTTGGATCGAGTGCCATCAAACGTTGGGAAATTAAGCTTAGGGAGTTTGCCAGTGGGGTTATGATGATAATCTGGTGGCCTACTATGATGCATCATTAGATCCGCGGCCAGTGCCATGCAATTTAGGAGGGGGTGGGGAAATTCGTTCATACCCATGTCAGGGGAATGAACTAGGGTGGTGACAACCCCAGGTTCACTCTCCCGGTTCCTTGTTTCGTCGCGGTGCCCGTTGGGCCGAGCAGCCTGGTAGCACACAGATGAAGCCGCGGCGTACTGCTCCGATTGGATTGGTGGCGGTTCTTCGAAGATGGCGGGTTCGAGGATGACCCCGTTGGCGTCGAGCACGGACCGGTTCCAAAACTTGTCCGGCTTGGCGAGGCGAGCCGCATGTTCTCGAATCGGGCATCTGGTTCCGTGCGCCATTCCTCGAAATCCTCCGCCGACTTCTCGATCTTACGAGGCGTGCGTCTGGCGCCTTCGAGTCGAGGATGCGCCGCTCCGTAGCGACCTCCGCGTCGGTGAAGCGCTTGTCGATGGAGGTGTCGAGCTCGGACATGCATCGATCGATGGTCGCAGTCACCTCGCCGAACTGACGCTCCGTGTTCGCTGACAGCTTCTGGATCTCCACGAGAACTTGCTGCATCTCCGCCGCCATCTCAGGTTGTGGGAGGCGTGTGTAGGTGCGTTTGATTGGTGGTTTTGGTGGAAGTGGAGGTGGACGGGGTGGTGGTGGTAGATCTCGATCCAGGACTGGGAAATCGTCGAATCGCTCGCGTGATCAGGAATTACGGGTCTCAAGCAACGAACAGCAAGCTGTACGCCACCGAGATTATCCAACCGAGATCGTTTGCAAGCAATTTGATAACCCAGGTGTGAATCGCCGGGAGCTGAGTACCAATTGTTAGTGGCCTTGATCTGGTAGAGGGAATTTGGGGGTAGGTAGATGAGAATTGGGGATAGATCAGACAGCACAGACAGCACAGAGCAGAGGTAGGAAGCAACGATACATTGTTGTATTCAGAGGAAAGCTTAATAAGTTTGATTTGTTCCAAATGATAGATGATCCCCTCTCTCTCACGGTCATCTCCCTTTTTACATGGCTCAAGGCCTGGCGTGATTCCGCAGACGCAGCTGCGTTGGCACATCCGAATCACGCCCAGTCGGGTCCACTCGTCAGCGTGTTGGCGCGCCGGGTCCTGTTCCCACGTTGTGGTTCCGGCTGCTCGCCCACAGCCTCAGTTGCGCCTGGTCCGTCAGGGTCGTGGTTCGGGTGCCCATCCTTGCCGCTGACAGTCAACCTCCAGCTCCAACAACATCTCATCGCCGCAGTTCATCAACAATAACTCGCGGTCGGCATTCAACAGCTCCCGTGGAGGAAAGGTGCCGGTGGTACTTGACTGGTCCATCGGGGAGGACGACTGCACGACGGCAGTCAGAAACCCTGCAGGATACGCGTGCCGTAGCATCAACAGCAACTGCTCTGACGCAGCAAGCGGACGAGGCTACATCTGTAAGTGCAAGCAAGGTTTCCACGGCAACCCTTACCGTCGTGACGGCTGTGAAGGTACGGTTAATCCACCCACTGGAAATAAATTGGCTGCATCGCGTCTGCAGTCTGCATCCGCTGCATACGCAGCCTCAGCCTACGACACGTGGGCACCCGACGAATCGAACGCTCATGAGAAAGGACCTCTCGGCTTGGCTTCGTCAACTCATCGGCTCTCAACGAACAGAGAAGCCGTCTCCTCCTGTACCATGCTCGGCTTGGCTCCATCCCCAAATCACGGCTTGGCTTCATCCCCAAATCACCAGTCCTACGGCGGCGGACTCGGTCTCCCCTCCGGCAGCGGTTGTGGCGGTGTTGGGCGCGGACACGGGGAGCGAGAAGGCGATGAGCGCGGGGAGGGCGGCGGAGACGAGGAGCAGGGCGGTGAGTGCGACGGCGTACGGCGAGCGCGCGGCCGCAGCGGGTCGGGAAGACGAGCGGCGGGCAGATTCCCCCTCATGAGCGGCCGCGACGGCGCCATGGGGCGGGCTGGCAGGTGGATCTCCCTCCCGGTCAGGTGGGTCGGGAAGAGGCTCGAGCGAGACGGGCGGGCTGGGCGGCGTCGCCGCCGGCAAGGTTCGTTGCTCAGTATCCAAGCAGCCGCATTTGACGCATGCTGAATTGTGGAAGCCCAAGGCTTGGAAGCCTAGGAGAAGCACCTCCGGCAAGGCTGGTCCTAAAGGCAAGTGTTTCCCTTCTGGATTTACATGTGCTTGCATAATTGCGCATCAGAATTGATTAGTTCATTGTTGGGAAAACAACGTTACTTTGTGATTTTATTTGTATTGAGAGGAGCCAAGTTCTTGCATTGCAGCATGAAGCTTGTGTCAATCTATCGAGTAGTGTATCAAGACATAGTTTCTGTGCTTCAGAAGAAGCTTGTTTTGCCTGGTTTCTTAATGCTTCAGTAGTTCTCGACTCGTATTGTAGGTTTCAGGCATAGGCATAGCACTTGATAAAAAGAGTACCTCTGGACTTGGGAAAGCAGTAGAAATTATACATAACCTGGGCAACAGGTATGCCAAGTTTGAGCCCTTGACATATATATATACAAATGTACCAGTATGCAGAGCTGATGATTACATTCGGTATTTGTTGGTGTTGATGCAAACAACTAAATCACTTCACCATCCTATTAAGCGAGTGGTAGACCAGGTGAATAACAATCTAAAATTTGTCATGAACATTGAGAATATATACGGCATTTATGCTTTCTGTCTTGCTATGGGGGTCGCAATGATCGATAATGTTTATGATCAGACAAGACATGTACCTTGCTATGGAGGATCCATATATGAAAGTACAGCTACTGTGCTGCCATTACTGAATTTTCTAATTCATTTCACTATGCAGCTACTGTACTTTGCTCGGCTGCTCATTGACTCATTTAAACATATGAAGCTATGCAAATCTGTTTGAACAGGATGCAATGCATTTCTATTACAATATATGTATATAGTGATCATTTGATAGCTTCCTTCACCGGTCTCCACACCTGAATGGCTGAATTTTTTCCTTTCCTTTCTTTCCCTTTATTCTTCCTTCCTAATTAGCATGCATGGAAGAAAATAAGACTAAGATTCGAGGAAAATATTTTCTTTCTCCCACATCCTAATTTTAGTTATCTTAATTTAATGCTGGATTTATGCTCGACATGTACTAGAGAACTAGAGCTGCTGTCATTATTTTGGCTTCTAGGTAACTTAGAAATGTGTAACTAAAATTCGGGTGTGGAGAAGGAATATTTGCCTAGATCCTTGCAACACTTTAAACTGGGTGCAAAACTCCCTTTTTTTTTAGCTTAAAACACCAAAAAATTCTCTTATAACATGCTGTAAGTGACAAGTTTTTCACAAGAGAATGATATAGCCTTCTCACCATGCTTAATTAGTGTTCTCCATGAACATCTGTATTTCTGTAGGCAAAACCAGACTGCATGCTGTTGGCCTGATCTCCTTGTCCTTGTTCCTCCTATGCATGCATTTGTTTCTCGGGCAGTAGCGTCTAAGTAACTTCAGACTCAGACCCTATGCTAGTTTCAAACTTTTGAGTGCTTTGAAGTATCTTGGTGTATAGACAAACATAAACTATATTCGTATTTACTTGACACCGCTGTTTGACAACTTTGCAGGCCGAAAAAGTCGTGATCTCTTGATAGCAGCCGGGTAACTGCGACGGTGACACACCTGCTCGCGCGCACACCGTGGAGGAGGGCAATGGCTGCTCGGTTGCAGGGAGGAAAGCACTTTAAAATGCCAAGGGAATTTCTGAGACCATGTGATTATTGACTGTGGCATTTCAGTGCAGATATATGCTGTGGCAGCTAATATGTAACCTCCACTGATACTGCTACCTAATGTGTCACACCTGTTGTCGGCGACGAGATCAAATCACCAATGGCTTGCTGTGATGGGGTTTTGTATTCGCAGCATAGAGGTGTCGATTGTCTATTGATGGAGACGGACTGTCAAGTGCTGCTTTGTTTATGGGAGAAGTGCAATATTTGATTCTAAAATCGGTCCTGTACCACCACCAGCTCTACTCGCAAGGAAGGCAAGTTCTGTACACTGGGAGCTATTGTTCTCTACAAATGGTTAAAAATGGAAAGAGATCTGTAGAGATAGGATCAGTGTCAATGACTTTTGTGTCAATGACCTATTTGTAAATTATCTGACATGATCAATGTATGTGACATTTTTGAATGTGAAATAAATGTGCCATCTTGGATGATTTTGAAATCTGGAATGCGATGGCTGTGTTACAATGTAAAACTACATGCTCTTTTGTCATCAGTTAAGATGGTCAAGATAACCTCAAATGTACATGTAGCTACAATGCTATTGTCTGACTGATTTCCAAAACTGCAGGCGACTTAACTAAATCACAGTGATTCAGTCTCCGTGCAGCTGTATAGCTGACCATGATTGATGTGAAATGTAATTCTTCTGAGTGTGAAATACATGCATTTTTATTGTGAAATACATGTGGCATCTTGGATGGTTTTGAAGTCTGGACTCATTTCTAAAATTTTGCCTGACGGATAATCTCAGGTGTACATGGAGCTACAATGACATTGCCTGACTGATTTCTAAAATTTTGTTTAAAGTGATCCAGTCTCTGTGTAGCTACTCTAATAGCAGTAATATTGATTCAGTATGAAATCTCAGTCCAAAAGAAGAATTGCCCTGACCTCAATCAAAGTAATATACAAGACTGACAGAACTAATACAAAGAGAGTTCTAAGTTGTAGCATTACTGGAAACAAGAATAAACAATTCAGTACTAACATTCCATAATTCAGTAAAAAAGTAACAAACATGTGTTACTTATTTTCATGACTTCACACTCCACTAAACTGTAATTTTCTAGCAGTTGGATGCATTGTAGCAGCTTCATCAACTCCAAGTAAGAGACCTGTGTATCCTCCTTGGATATAATGAGCACCATTGTAGAAGAATTTCCCATATATTTGAGTTTTTGACATTGTGGCATTAGCATATTCTTCTTGGATCAAAGGATGAAATATGGTTGAAGACTGCTGGATAGCAGTAGGTTGAAGTGCCTGTGTCAAAGAATATGAAATTGTACATAAAAATTGGCACAAAGTAAGTTAAAAAAAAAAAAGGATACAAAAGTAAGCCATGTCTTACGATCAAGTGATCTAGGTGAGCACCATCTGTATTTTCTATATCATCTGTTGGAGCTTTTCCTACATACCCAAACATATATATAATGAAATTTAAAAAAATTGTACAAAAGCAGCCATGACAGAAACAAAAGGAGCTAACAATGGGTAGGAGAAACACCTTTTTCTTTCCACTTTTCTTCTTCTTCTTTGTGTTCTTTTTCAACTGCGCTTTGGAGTCGTTTAGTCTTTGCACTTTTTATGACCCGAGGAACTCTAAATGATATTGATCCTTTCAATGTGTTTGTATCACAGTTAGTCAAAACTGAAGGAGCCACATCTGTTTTTCTTGCTCCTTGCTTAGAGAGTTATCGACTTCCAAATTGAAATTATCAATGACTTCCTCCAAGTGAACAAGAAGTTGCTTTGACACTGAACACTTCAGTGCAAGGGATGTCGCCTTTCGTGAGATCTCAACGTGCAACGTGCGTTTTCATATCTTCCTTTTCAGATCCTTGTCTCTCAATATAAAATCCTCTTTTCGCATATTTTGTCCATCTGTTTAGTATATATTTGGATGGCAAATTGAAAACATCATTCACACTGAAGACTTTGAAGGCATGCTTGCATAGTATACCTACAAGATAATGATTATTTTCTCAATCTTTATTTATAAAAAACTATATTGTGATTTTAAAGTGTCTATACATACCTATGGACTCAAACTTCTTGCATGAACACTTAATGTCCATATCCGCGAGTGTTGAAGATGACAGTTGCTCCATGAAGAGAGTGCATATGCGTAACCATATATGTCAAAACTGACCCATCTACGCAGCACTTTACAAGAGAATGACAAATGTAATCTAAATTCTTCTTCAAACTCTGAATACATCCTCCTTGTGTATGATTCAGCTGCAGTCTTCAACATAGGCAAATTTGGGCTGTAAGTACTCGGGGTTTTTCAACGCGAGTTAAAATCCGCGTCTAACTCATTTTCACGAAGGCTAGCGAAACCTTCTCACATTCTACAAGAAGCTCACGAAAGTCCAAGTCTCCTACGAAATCTTTTCTTGAATACATTATTCATACCTTCACTCCTTTGAGTCGAGGTCATATCGGTGTAAATGAGTCACGATAGACAATAGCCCACTTTCTCCTCAAATCATATAGGTTTGCCATCCATTGGTTCTTCTCAAGGTCATACGTTTTCAGCAACTCGTGCCACTTCTTGATGAACATATCTTCAGACCTATCTTCATACACACATCTCTTAAGATCAGGTAGGAACTTATCGGGGTTCTTCTGAATTACATGCCGAGATGTTTAGCGGCATTAAGATAGATGTGCCACAAACAAAGACGCGATGGTTTGTATCCTTGAATACATAAGCAACTGCTCCTGCCATGGCTGCGTCTTGATCAGTGAAAATTGTACTTGGATGCTTTCGACATTGCTGTTAGAAAGGTTTCAAAGAGCCAAACAAATGATTCAATAGTCTCATTAAATATCAAAGCAGCACCAAAAATTATTGTTTGCTTATGATGGTTGGTTCCAACGAATGGAGCAAAAGGCATTTCAAACTTATTAGTTTGAAAAGTGGTGTCAAATGACATGGCATCACCAAAGCATGCATAATCCATGATAGACTGACCATCTGCCCAGAAGAAATTAGCCATCCGACTATCTTCCTCATCTATTTGAATGGCATAAAAAAAGGTAGGATCTTCTATCTGCTTCTTCTTCAAGTATTCTAACAAGTGTACGTGCATCATTTGACTCTAAGTATTTCTTGCGCTCACGACCAATCTCATTATTGCAGTCCATCTTTGAGAATGGAATCTTGTCGGATCCTCCATAAAACTCCTTCATAAACTCATACACTGTGTGGCTTCATTCCGGCTTCTCGTATTTGGCGAATCAACATCCCTGTCCGCTTCTACAACACGTCGTTGGGATCTCAGCTTGTGCGATTTATTAGGACTAGCGAGATAATGATTGTGATCAAGTACAACCTTTTGCACTGCCCAAGTCCCTCTCTACTGACACTAAACTGAACATGTGCATCACAATCTGTCCTTGTACTGTCCTTTGATGTGTGAGTTTCTCCATGTCCTTGGCAACTACAAACAATATATTTTTGGCATATACTACCATCTGCTCGACGCCTTGTCAGGCTCTTTCTTATGCTAAAACCAATACTACCGGCATAGGCATTATACATCTCATAAGCTTTGTCCTCTGATTCAAAAAGTCATGCCAACTTCAGGAATTATTCTAACTTTATCAACAACCTGTTGTGCATTTGAATGAGAATTAAAGCTATATATTGCCGCAATATATCATAATTGTCTTCAAACGAGGTATTTAGAGAAAAAAACTGTTACCTTATTTGGTACTCCGTCTATCGCTTCTTCACCTACTAGATGATGGAGAGCGTTGGAATTAGCAGGAGTGTCATCATAGCCCGCAACAATAGTGTCCTGTACAGTATAGTATGCACACATTTATACATGAAAGAAACTACACAAGAGATAGAAGAGGAAGACTGAAGACCAAATGATGACATTTACCTGCGTTACCTGCTGTCCCTTGACTCGACGATTAGAGGGAGAAACCATGGACGACGGATTGTCTTGGGGTGGTGACAAATTCTCTTCTTCATGGCATCTTTCACCTATCATGTCGATTGCATACTTCATGGAGATGGCAGCACAAGGACCACCTTCCTGGCCGAGCTCGCAGGTTCGCGGCGCACAGCAACCAGAGAATAGAGATTAGCTTCTTCCCTTCCATCTCGGGCCTATCTCTGTCGCCTTTTTAGTGTCCAGCTGCGGATCGCGGCATTGTTGTGGGTGGCAAACACCTACGGCTCGTGCTTCTCCTGTTAATGGACGAGATTGAGTGAGCTCCCCATGGCGCGCGACGGCCGCACGCACGATGCCGGCCACAGCAGCGTGGCAGTGGACTCTGGTGACTGCAGCGCAAGGTCTAGCAACGACAACTGGCAAGACACGATCTAGGCCATGTTTAGTTGCTGAAAAGTTAACCCAAAAAGTGCTACAGTACCTGTCACATCAAATCTTTTAACGCATGCATGGGACACTAAATGTAGGTAAATAAAAAAACAAATTGTATAGTTTGATTGAAAAGTGCGAGACAAATCTTTTGAACATAGTTAGTCCACGATAGGACAATAATTACCAAATACAAACGAAAAGTGCTACAGTAGCCCAACCCAAAATATTTCACCAACTAAACACACCCCTAATCGAGATCGGGATGTTTGTATCCACTTCCTTGTTGTCGAAGAGTCCAGCTATCATCATCTTGCGTCGCAAGCCAAGAACAGGCAGATATCTTGCATCGGAAGCCAATAAGAGCCTGGCTAATGTGGCTCATTCAGCAAACGAGCCGGCCGGTTGAAGCCAAGCTGAGAGTGTAACCTACGAGTGAAGTCGGCGTCCTAGCGGACGTCGGATGCGTTGATGTCCACGCATCGCCGATTTGATGATACGTGTGTAGCGGATGCAGATTGGAGATGCGATGCAGCCAATTTATTTCCTAATCCACTACCCAATCCTTCCTACCCTCTAGCCTCATCTTTGACCTCTGTTGTACTCAGTACTCCCTCTGTTCAAGAAAACAGTTGTTCTCCTCAATGGCGCACCGGGCAAATGGATCCAATGTCGCAATGGTCTTCGACAAGTCGACCCTTTATCCCCCCACCTCTTCATCATCGTAGCAGACGTCCTGCGTCGCTTGCTCCACCACCACCCTCTCGTGTCCGCCCTCGTTCATCCACTTGCCCAGAACGCCCCTTGTCCTGACCTCCAATATCCCGATGACACGCTCATTTTCCTCCGGTGCTCCCCCGAAGATGTCAGTCAAACAAAACTCTTGCTTGGGGTGTTTCAGGAGGCCACCAGACTTTCTATCAATTACCACAAAATACCTTTCCTTCTTGTTGTCGTGCCATACGCCACTACTCACTCACTTACAGCCCCCTTCGGCACTGCAGTCTCCACCTTCCCCAAACCTTCCTAGGCCTTCCCCTATCTCCAAACAAACTTAGTGTGGCCGACTGCCACCCCCTCATTGCCTCTGTCGACAAACACCTCTCAGGCTGGAGTGCCTCTCTCCTCAACCGTGCTGGCAGACTCATTCTCTCCTCCTCCGTGCTAACCTCCATACCCCTCCACTATATGTCAGCTATGTCGATCCTGAAAACAGTCATCCAAGCTATTGATCGAAGAAGGAGAGCTTTCTTTTGGACTGGGGAGGATAAGTGTCATGGGTCCAAATGCCTTGTCGCCTGGGACACGATGAAGCTCAGCAAGGGGCATGGTGGGCTTGCTGTGAATGACTTGGACCTATAAAACCGTTGCCTTCTTATGAAATTTGTTGACAAATTGTTTACCGGTGTTGATGCCCTCTAGGTATAGTGGGTTTTGGGGGACGCTCCTAACTATGACTCCTTGTGTACTAGGGGCAACACCTTCATCTGGAAAATCATTAATGCAAAACTGAATACCTATCGCTCTCTTACTACTGTTCGCCTTCACAACGACGCCTCCACCTCTTTCTGGTTTGACCATTGGCTTCCAGATGGCTGTTGTGCATCTCCCACTCTACCCTCTTTTCCCATTGCATGAGGCCTAATGTATCGGTCCAGCGTGTTTTCCAAACGGCTTTTGAATTGTGCCTACGACCCTGGCTAACTAATGCTGCTAGCTCGCAACAAATTGAAGGTTTTCGCCTGGCTCTACTTCAAGGACCGCCTGAGCACTCAAACAAATCTTCTGGCAAAGTACGTTCTTGACCACGATTAGTGTGAGCGATGCAATGAGGGCAGCGAAGACCGGCACCACGTCTGCTTTCTCTGCCCAGTAATTTCTGCCGTTTGGTCTAGGCTTGGACTATCTAACGTCCTGGGCCTGGACGACTACGATGTCTGGAACGCAAGCTTGCCCCGGCAGTTGACGCCATGTTATGGACCTTCGTCCTACAAACAATTCCCTGGCGTCCTTGGGATGCCAGGAACGGCAAGATCTTCAGAAATGAGAATCCAACCCCTCGATCCATTGCCACAATCATTTGCGATGCTCTTGTAATTTGGCGCAATCGTCTTAAACCAGAGCATGTACCGAAACTTAATGCTTGGCACCAGTTCTTCCTATCTTGTAATATGGCGGACTAGTCCCCTGTGTTCTTCCAGGGCTTGGGTTAATGAAAATTTGGTGGGGAAGCTCTAACCCCCGTTTGCTTTCAAAAAAAAAAAAAAAAAAAAAAAACTATCAACAGCCTGATAATGTACACACACCTAATATAAAGGTTTGCTTTCCCACGATCTTGGAGAAGATAGCACCTTTCTGTCTCTAGGCTGGAGCAGGAGAAGCTGCCACAGTCTCCAACACAAGAAAAGAGATGGGGAAAAGGGGAAGGGGAAAGGATCAGAAGGAGGAGGGCGTGAGCTAGTGGAGGCGCACCTGATCCACCTGACATCGCCGGTCTCGCTTGCCGAGCGGGAGTGGCGCGGAGCGGGGGTGTCACCTTTTTCCAAGAGCGGAGCGACATGGGCACGCGAGCGTGAGTCGTTCCTTGCCGTGTCGAGCCAAGCGCCGCTTACGCTCTTTACCTCTATCCGCGTTACGAGGAATGGCAAGGCCGCAGCACCCATCCATCGTGGAAGCTGCTCGACAGCCACGATCATCGGACGCGGATGCCCTCCTAGGAGCTGCTGCATACTGCCCTGCTGTATATGGTCCGACAAGCTATTGAAGCACAAGTTGTCCTCGCCGGCTATCCTCTGCCTTAGCCCTTGCGGCATGGAGCTCCAGACCACACGCAGCTGTAAGGTATTGAGTAACATCCAACAGACGATAGCCAGGAAGCTGTGAAGCAAAGAGTTGGAGCCACAGGCGACAGCCGTGAGCAACACAGCCTATGAGTGAACCAAGATAAAGATAGCTCAAGATAATATTAGGTTTGCTAAAGATATTGTAGCTAAAGATAGCTCATCTTGAGTGGGTTGCTTGCTTGTGTGGGCCTTCAATGCATGTGCTTTTTGATCTTGAGTCGTCCAGAGAAAACACAAACTTGATCCAAAGGTTTTGAAGTGCATGAGGGTGTCATTTTGCAAAGAACTAGACAAAGGGCTGCCTATGTCTCTCTAGCCTATCTCTTTGATTAGCATTCTTACATTTGGGTTGACGCTAGGAAATGAAAGGGAGAAGGTTTAGACATGAAGAACTTAGATATTGGGGGTAAAATGGTCCAAATTGGTCTTCCATGCATCGTACGACCATTGGGCCTTTATGAAGTCATTTCGTGAATGCCAGTTCTTCAACAGCACCATATATACCACCTTGAGATTATCCCTAAGTTTTGGGGCCCAAACCCAGAAACTATTCCTCTCATAATTTTGAGGCCGAAACTACTAAACCCACCAGATCCACATATCTAGTGCAACCTATCCAATGTTGACGTGTGTCGTCAAGCAAAACTGCTCATGACAACTTAACTTGTTGTCCAATCTTGACCTTGACTTTGAGTTAAACTATCTTCATAACCACCTCCGTTTGCTCTTGCTCGCTTCCATCGTAGATCCTAGTCATCGCTAATTTGTCCTCTAATATAACCTCTTGGTCCTTTGATCCAGGCCTTTATGTTCATTTACAATGGCTATGGTCCATCGACCCTAACCCATCGCATGACCTTCTGTGTTTCCATATATCCACCATCTTCATACACTATACTTGATCATTTATATGCCTAGTGGCTTGTTGCACAAACCGCACTAATTCAATACCTTGGTTAGTCCAAATCATGTGAACCAGCTTAACCATAACCTTGACAATCACTCATCACCATGTAATCTAAGTTATTTGTCAATAAATTAATGGGCCCTAGCGAGTAAGGTACCTTGAGAGGCCTTATAGATCCATTGGGGATTCTAATCATTAGTTAAGGTTTATCTAAATCATCCAACGGCGAATTGGCTTGTAGTCCAATGGTAGGACGGTCAGTGGGGACGCTACCCACCAGGGTTCAAATCCCGGTGCTCGCACCTTTCTTGGGATTTTTCCCGGGATTTACCGGGCGTTATGCATTATGTGGTAAGCGGCGTTCCCGTCGACGACGAGGCGCCTATGGTGACTTCGAGAATCTCCGGATCCGCCGGGCTGCCCAGTCCTTCGGAGGTGCTCATAGGGGTAGGGTTTGCGTGCGTGTGTTCATAGGGGTGAGTGTGCGTGCGTGTTGTGAGCGTCTGCGTTGTACTGTGTCATTCTCAAAAAAAAAAAAAAAAAAAAAAATCTAAATCATCCAACATACCTTCGGTAGTTTATTTGGAAAAAGAAGTAGGTTATTTATGTTTTCTAGTAACCAATCGTGGTTGTTGGTGGAAGGGTCATTTCAATTATATTATTAATATATATTCCCTCTATTCCAAATTAAAGAAGTTTTGACTTTTCTCTGTTCCATACCGTAACAGAACCTCCTAATCATCGGGCCCACCTGCACTGTCATTGTCCCAAAGACCTCGACAACATGCGAGATGCACCCAATAAATTAAGAAACTGCCGTCGAGTGTCATCGGAAACCCCGATTACACCACTCATACCAGGATCAACAAAGGAGTAGCTACAACATTACAACATTTGTTACAAAAATATAGATCGAGTGCGGAAGAATAATAACATTAATTTTACAAAATGTGAGTAAGTTACATTTGAGTAAACTTAACTTAATTAATTTGCGGAAGCCGAGTAGACTAGAAGACAACCGGATCATGTCGTGCCCACCGACATAACCTTGGTTAACAAAGACGAGTCAACACCCGCAACAATGGTCAAAGAACCCCGAGTACGGGAGTACTCAACAAGACTTACCCGACTAAAGAAAAATAGGAGAAGACTTAAGAATGCTGGTCTAATAGAATTCAAGGTAAGGCTTTTAGCAAGAATCAAGGACTCGTTTTTTCTTTGAAAAGCTTACTAAAAGTGAATCCTTACTTTCAAGGTTTTAGTTTCAAATTATTAACTTATACTCTAGGTGATTCTATACTCTAGGTGATTCTATATTAGAGCAAACATTTCTTTCATAAGCCAACTTTCTTTCCTTAAAACCATATTCCATCAATTACTACGCTAGACGGTGCGAGGATCAAGTCTCCTTTTCTCGTGGAGTAAACGCCGATTCGAACCGCTTAAAAACCCAAACTGGGGATACCTCACCACACGACATATGTAGAACTTAAACTTGCATATGTCAACCCTCACTCGGACCGTCCAAAATGGGACCGCGTCCTACGCCACCCGAGAGTACCGTACACCTCCAATCCGGGACTTTAACCCATGAGGGTAACTTGTACTCCCGCCATCTCTCCACTCCCGGTGCGTGGTTGTATGCGTTCCCGATTTGGCTCACCTCCGAGATCTCGGGCTTACTCGTATATGTGGCCGGTATAACAAATTCTTGATCCAAGGGCCAATCAACGAAAGGTCCTTAACCGACCTGACGGGACAAGCACGCGACCGGGCAACCACGCCGGCTTTACCACCGAAGACACAACCCATGTCCCGTCGGTCTCAAGTTCATTTCTACTTCTCTTTCTTTTCCGAAAATATACCATTTTCTCATGTAAAGCATTTTGAAGAAACAGCTTACACTACTAGGAATGTTCTCATTGATGGCGTTCGCCATTGGTCACTAAAAAGTGCCAAAATCGTCACCTAAAAGCATCGGTGACGAGTTTTTTGACGAAATTCATATCGCCATCGAGGTCGCGTCACATTTGACAATGTGTGACGAAGTGACAACTTTCGTCATAGATGTGCTTCCAGTCTATGACGAAAAGGTCGGCGTCACAGATATGCTTACCTTTTATGACGCTTGGCTTTGGTCATGGATATGCCCTCTTTTCGTCACTAGACTCCGTCGCGGGCGTCTTGACAAGCGCCCGTTAACGGCGTTTGTGCATCCTATGACGTTTTTTTTCGTCAAAAGTGACCGTTTGCATGGGAACCAACGATGTTTGCCACGTAGGATGATGACGTGGCGCATGACATGGCAGTTGACGTGGTGCGTGATGTGGCAGCTGCAGCGGTGGTTTTCATAGCCCCACGTGGACCAATTACGATCTGCCACATGGCTAGTTTCGATTGTTTTTTTTTCGTCATAGATAGCGCTTTCATTATAATAGTTTACAAATAATATATCAATTGCAACCCATGTATAATTTCTTTTGGTATAAAGAAAATATCATAAAAATAATCCTTTGCATTTTGTACTTCTATTGGTATAAACAAAATATCAAAAATTAAATATCCTTTGCCTTTTAACTTCTCCATGTCTTCTATCAACATTTAGAGATGTCTTTTTTAACTTCTCCACGTCTTGTATCAACAACCTGCTAGACGTGACCTTCAGTCTTATTGCACTGCTTGATGAGAAAAAACCATCACACAGTAGTTATTAATAATATAATAGATAATAGAGCAACATTGGAGCACAATGATATGTCTAAATTTCCAACCTGAGCAGATGCACATTTGAGTTTAGCATACGACAGCATACGTGCAGGCTTCTGTATTTGTTCTGGCCTTGAGGTGTCGCAACATACGTGCAATGATATGGAATAGATAGCAAAGCCCACAAGATATATCTAACGCTGCTAAGATTAGCATACCACAGCATGATACACTGAAGCATCCTTGTATTTCTTCTGGCCTGCGACTTCCAAGTGTTCAGCCTTCAGTTGAGTGCCTGAGACTAGTTTGAATAAAGGCCATTGTTATTTGCCCAAGAAACTACCAGGAATGAGGAAGGAACATAATGAGTGCTAGATCCTTTTCTTGTTTAAAGGTCTATCAAATACCAGGATGATCATCAGATATGCTGCTTCAGCCTGTGCCAAATTCAGAAGCAAAATTCACGGCCTCAAGAATGTCCACCTTCCTGACCATGATCAATCCCGAGATCATCATGAATATCAACCAGTCAGACTAACAAATCAGAACACATCACAACCCTCCCAGATCGGATCTTCCACTAACTAAATTTTTTTTTTTTAAACGCTAGGAAGAAAACATGTGGATAAACAAGTATTTTAATTGCATAATACAATTAACGCTATGATATCTTCAATTGCATAATCACTAATGGCCTGATGCATCTAGCACTTAAGCTAGCGTCTTCTGCATTTCTACACGAACGAGTTAGGGCAGAGAGATTGGGAGAAAAACAAAAGATTTCTTATTAAAAACGTAAAGGAGGCAGACCAGTTGAGAAACATACACATACTTACCTGCACTCGATCAGCACCCTCCTCCGGCGCCGTGCACCAGCTTGCCGCAGCATACAGTGTCGCCGCCGCACGCAGCCGCAGAGACACGAAGGGTCGCCAACGGGTATTGGCAAGAGCGGTTTGGCCGCCGCCACCTCCTGACCGGACAAGCGCTGTCGTGGCCTCGCGGTGGTTGTGCGACGCGGCGACCTCGCGATCATGGATGGCAAGCTCGCCGTCGTGAACAGAGACAGCCGCCGTGGCCTCGCCAGATCCCGACGATGCGCCGCTGCCACCGCCCACCGGGCGTCCGCCCGCAGACTCCGTCTTGCCTCTGAATCAAGGTTGAAGGAACTGCTGCCCTTTTGGGAGCGCAACGTGATGTGGTGGTGCGATGGTGGCGGCACTAATTGTAGGGTTTAGCTAGGGATTGGTGGTTTTATACGCAGAAGTGGATCTGATCTCCTTTTCGTCCATCCGATCGAGTATCAACAGTTAGAAATTTGCGGGCCGGTGGAATATTGGGCTGTCGGGCTGCTTTTACGTATTCTTTTTCTTTCTATTTAGCTAGCCAAAATACATTTAATTCTCCATTAAAAACACATTTAATATAAATAATATATTTTACCATCAGCCTTGTTGAATGACCAAAGAATAAATATTAAAATACCACAAAGTGGCTAGAAAATATAAAAAAGTTGCATAGCCACATGATTTTGGTGTATACATAAAAAAATCCAAGTGATTTCAACTAAGGGACGTTGCATATTCATCGCAAAGGCATATATGACACACATAGTCCTATATAACTAAGTGATCGAGATGTTTTAGTTGTGAAGGATGTATGGTACCAGTTTCTCCAAATGATTTCAATTTTTTGGGATGCTTATGGATCCAAACTATGATGTTTTGTGAAGTTTTGGAATTTTTAGACCAAGTTTACCTATTACTGTTATTATTTGTTTATTTAATAAAGAATAATTGTTAAACGCATCTAATCTAGCTTAAAAAACTAAAAACTTGCATGGGCTCCTCTTTTGGTGTATTATGTTGTCAAAAAAGTTTCAATTGATTCGAGAAAGTGGTGATGCACATCCCCATAAAAGCACATGTGTCTCACAAATGCCATTGTCACTTAGTGAGAGATGTTCATCTTGTGTGGGATGTATAGTATCGAGTTTCTCCAAATCATTAGAAAAAATTTTGAGAAAAAAAGTTTCAATTGATTCTGAGAAAGTGGTGATGCACATCCCTACAAAAAGCATACATGTCTCACACATACCATTGTAACTTAGTGAGAGATGTTCATCCTTGTGTGGGATGTATAGTACCATTTCCTCAAATCATTAGAAAATTATTCTGAGAAAAAAAGTTTCAATTGATTTTGAGAAAAAATGCATAAAAAGAATATAAAATAGAGAAAGCAAAAAGAAATAAATGTTTGTAAAACAAAAAAATGGCTCCATTTGGGTTTGAACCTAGGAGCTATGAATTAAATTAAACTCCAAGTGTATTCCATATGGCTCCTTCCGCCTGAGCTAGTATGCTGCACGCGTTGGCTGGCCGCGGTTGACACCAATTTTGGTATACCTAAAATATGCATAATAAGCTATATTAAATAATATACAATTATAGTATATAGAAGCGTGCTCTACAAATATATAAAGATAAAAAGAGAAAAAGGAGACATATACCTACATATATAGGAGCGTGCTCTACAATTATATATATATAATAATATAATTAAAACTCCTATAAAGGGAAAAGGGAAGATACATATATATAATAGCGTGCCTATATATGTATTCCATATTGGCAAAAAGTAAATAATTATATATAGGAGCGTGCTCTACATAATGTATAATGTATAAAGATAAAAAGAGAAAGGGAGACATATACCTACATATATAGGAGCGTGCTCTACAATTATATTTATATAAATAAGTAATAAGTAATACTCTTGTAAAGAGAAAAGGAAAGATACATATATGTAGGAGCGTGCCTACACATGTATTCCATATTGACAAAGTAAATAATAAAAGAAAAAAAGGATGGCAATTGTATGTCACTAGGACTAAAAATCTAGATCAATATGCATGTTTAGAAGTATCAAATAAAAAAACCTTGCATATCTTTAACAAAAAAATTGACGTAGCCTAGTGGTTATGCTGTTACCCGTTAAGTGCCTGATTATGTGTTCAAAGCTCCACTAAAGCAGCTTTTTTTGTTAAAAATAGTGTGCGAGGGTGGGTCTATGACCATGGCCTATGATCCATCTCTACAACATAAAAAGGACAAAGAGGAGGCATTTTTTGATGCGACATTCGCTTTGAGTCTGTCCAACCCCTCCGTGCGACACTGCGTACGTAGTTAGAAAGGTGGAAGGGTGCGAATTAAAATAACGAATAAGAAAGGATTCCTGATATAAATTTGTAATTGTATCTCGTGCGATCCTAAATTAGGGGAGGAAGAAAAGGAAAGATGTAACGCTGCGTTCCCACACCTGCCACCTAAATTAGAGGAGGAAGAAAAGGAAATAAGTACTACGGGCCTCCTTCGTGAAAAAAAAAACGCCTCCTCCCCCACGCCTGCGACACCGCTGCCCCTCCTCGCGACACCGCTGCCCTCCTCCCCTCCCTCCCCGGCTCCTCCGCCCCGCTGCCCTCCACCGCCACGACTTCCTCCGCACCACCAGTGGCGCCGCCCTCCGGCCATCTCCCTCAGCGGACGACGCGGCTCCTTGCGGCCCTCAGCACGGCACCGTGGTGGAGGCGAGGAAGGCTTCCATCCATTCCATGCCAACCCAATTAGTAGTTGTCCAAGGAGCAGGAGATCCCATCGGCGGGCGGGCGTCCATCATTCAGTCCAATCTGCAGGTAATCGATCGATCTGCCCATAGTTCCTCACCCCATCCTTGTTCACCACATGCGAGTAGGAAGAAAGAGAGGGAAAGGAAAAAGAGGGAGATGTAGAGGACGGTGGCGGCAACCACTTCTCTGGGCAGCGCGGCGATAGGAGCCCGGTAGCAGGCGGCGGGCTGCGTGTCGTCGTCCGGCGGCGCTGGTACCAGGTGGCGGCGGCGCCGGCGGTAGGGCGAGGCAAACGGAGGATGGCAGGGCCGCCATACGGTGGGAGCAAGGCAGGTGAGACGGTTGGGCAGGCATCCAGCGAGGCGCTGGCTAGGACTCCCCTTCCACGTGTGGCAGCACGGTGCCTGGCTCCTCTTCCCTCTTCTTTGTCTCAACGTGCAGCTCCCTGCCTCAATTCCCATGGGAATGACATCTCAATTGCGGGCAACATAAGCTGGGCATGTGAGTTGCTCAATGGTGCTGAAATTAAAATGTATGCTTTGTGAATTTTTATTCGGATCTGATCAATTTTGTTTGATCCTCCGGTTGTGTATTCATTGAGCTACTTCCTGCGCTTATGAATGATTGAATGCAGAGGTCATGAAGGCGATGATGTTCTACCTTTTCTGAATTGCATGACATTTATATTTCACACAGCTGTAATCTGCAAGTATCTAATTGATTGTTGACAACATGTTTTTATCATATCAGGTAAAGAGGCTAGAAAGGATCGGAAGAGCTAATTTCCAATTCTATAAATTGCAACCATGGCTGTTGTATTTGCTATGTTGGACCTGAATAATCTTGATTCATGTCTACATGCTTCCTCTCTTTTTTCACTTCATAGTACTTGAAGATAATTTTTATTTTAAGATCTCAATGTCTCATCGTTCATAAAACAAACTATGGCATGGTTTCAGTTAATTTATCTCTTTTTTTAGTCTCAGCAAATCTTGTAATTCCTTTTGCTGAATGGAACTTGGAAAGCGACGTTTGCCCTCTGTGTAGGTTCACTGTAGCCCGATATTCAATTTTGCTGCCACTTATTACTCTATATCATTGCATTCAACTCTCTTAGCTCCAATTTTAGCTCGGTTGTTCACTGAACAAAACTGTACATGCGAAATAAGATGGTATTTCATTATCTCAGTATTTTTATTGTATTGAAAAGATTTTCACAATTCGTTCTCATTTTCCATGCTTTTTATTTTTACATACCAGATTATCTTAGGCCTATTTGTGCATTGCGGATCCGATTTTTATATACCCTTTGTACTGAGTACTATTTGCCTAACTTGATGACGTTATTATGATGCAAATGCTTTCTTAAGTGCTATTTGTTGACTGCTCCAAAACTGCGATAGGAAATGCTTCCTAGGAAAGCATTCAGTGCTATTTGTCAATATGTAGGTGACAGCTGCATGTAAAAAAATTCTCTGTGTGGTTGTCAGCTCATGGTGTGATCTTAACTATCCCTGCAGTATATATATGCCTAATTGATGTTGTTTGAAAGTGTACAATTTTGTCAGATCTATTTGTTACCCAGCCTACTTAGACTGTAATATTTTTATTAGTTTAATCTAACTATTCTCATTTTCTTCTTTGTTCATAATTTTTAAAAGGAAGAAGAAGCAACTTAGCTAGGAGGGAGAGATATTAATTGCAGCAGCTACTGAATTCAGTAAGGGTGAGTGTAGTTTCATTTTTGCAAGTTTTGATATAATGCAGAGTTGTTTCTGTTTTTCTGTCTAGCTGGGCTTCTCAGCTCAACTCATAACAATAGTTGGGCTCTAAAGTATTAAGTGTTGCCCTTTCTTACTGGCTTCTCTAGAGTAAAAAAAAAAAACAGAATTATTCAATCCAAGTATCCGAGGCTCAGGTTGCTTGGAGCCAGCTTCTTCAGGAGCTTTAAAACTGCAACTGAAACTTGCCCCAAATAGTCCACAAAGTCTATTTGATAGTTGGGCCTGAACGTAGATTCTGGTTTAATCCAGAATTCCAAACTGTATCCAATTATGAGACTAAATTACTGATTTGAAACTAGAACATGGTAACTTTAGTCTTTAAATAGTTTTAGATCCCTGCAACATTTCACGGGTAGCATAGAAGCACTCCTCTATTTAAATATTATTATCAGGAATACATGTGCACGCCATATGCCCTTTAATGCCTTGTGGTTCTGTGCACTTTGCTCCCTATTCCTTATAATAAGCAGAAGTACTAATTTTTTTGGTTTGTGTTAATTTTTTTTGGCCATGCATATTTCTTTTTAAACGTCTTTTTTCTAAATATCAAGTTGCTCTATGACTTCTCTACTGGTGCTGACTGCTGCAGCTTTGGTCGTCCATTGAGTATTTGTGTGGCTGCCTCACTAATGCAGCCACCCTAGCAGCAAACCACAGGTTTTGCCTCGCTCCCTATCACTCATATGATCCACCATGCCTTACTGTTTATGGTCCGCACATTCTTGGCTCTGGTCTAGGTTATTTAGCATAGAACTACGGACTGACAATGCAGCAGGATCTAGCCCTAAACCCACTCTGATCCTAATTTGATTCAACTCAACACAACTCAGGATCCGCTCTGGTCTTCATTCTCCTTATGACCTAGGATGTACCTTGGTAGCAGTAGCGCTAGGAGTCGATCTGTTTGAAATTTTGATTTACAATAATTCATTATAGGAGTCGAGATTCATGCCATTGGAACTTCTATGCTAAGCCTTGTTGATACATCAACTGCAACTGATTCTATGTAACAGGTTGAATCAACAGGTGCTGTTGTCATTCTGAACACTGCAGTTGGACTCATACATTTTTACCGCTCACAGCTGCTGAGTGACAGGTACATACTACTCATGATTTGTTTGGTATACTAGCAAGTGATGTTTCTTGCCTTAAATAAGATGTTTAGTTTCTTGAAAATATTAATCAAAGGATAGTGATGACTGGCAATATTTTCATGTTTGATATACTAGCAAGTGATGTTCCGTGCCTTAAATAGACTAAAGTAACAGAATTGTGGAAAAAGTTTACGCATTCAGTGTACTGAAACTGACCATAGATGCCCGTGCTAATCAATTTAATTCACTGAACACATGTGAAAATGGAGGAAAAAATGATATGCTCACATGGATTGCATCTCTCTCTTTTAGATGTTCAAAAGCCTGTTCTAATATAATGTCATCTAAAAGTTTCCCTATGTTGTTTTAATGTGACTTCTTTCAAAAGGCCATGTCTGCAAAGACTTTTGGCAATTATCCTTAGACTTTTTGAGTATTTTTCTTATTTGCGAAGATGGCCTTTTCTCAACTGATTCACTTGACATGCTTGAGTGAAATTAACCTGCCCAGCTTAGCATCTTCAAATGTTGCTACTCTTAGTTCTACTACTTACTGTTGTCTTAGTCTAGATCAAGTTGGCCTCAGTAAAGCCTAAATCCCCCTTTGAGAGCACCTGAAAATGGTTCTGATAAAAATCACTCTCAATAAAAACAGCAGCAGCACCATGTGTTTTGTTAAGTGTAACTGATACCCAACAGCATTACCATGTCATGTTAGAATGCAAGGGGACTAAAGGATGCACATTAAGGTTCTTATTCTCAGTCCATAGTGCTGCTAACCAGGTAAAATGATGCACCAGTAGAGCATATGAGCAGAAAAGGCAGAATAGAATATATGGCTAACAAGAAAGACAAACAAGGGTGAGTATAATACATGTTTTGCTAGAGGCATAAGCCACCAAAAAGGCAAGGAGGAAGCCCGATATAATTATCTGATAGACATGCCAGCTACGTTTTAGTTTGAATTCACGTGATTTTTTATGGTCCTTCCAAGAGTATAAACAGTCTGTGAAAATGAAATGTGATCCTGTGTTAGTTTCTTTTCTGGAGACACAGATTTAGGAATTATCTCTCGGATCAAAGTGCTCTGATGACAGCTTGAATTGGACAGCACATACCTGGTTAGCTGCACGGTAGAATAGCTCTTCAATTGCTCAGCACCAATTAAGCAGGCAATCATGATGTGAACGAACTAATGCTCATCATTTCTTATTTATTTCAGCTTGGGATTATTTTTGTGTTCAGTTACATCAGAATGGAACCTAGAGAAAATAATGAAGGCCGTGACACCATTTGCAGACTTAACAAACACCATCAAGAGAGGTAATTGTTTATACACATGTCCACATACTGCTTTCACTTGTACTCCTCCGGGATGGTATTAGAAGTCGTTTTGGACAAGGTTTGGGTCAAACATAGGGAATATAAATCATCACTAACTTTTAAGTTGTTGAGTTTGTAAATGTAAAAATTATATGAGTAGATTTGTCATAAAAAATACTTTGATAAAAGTATACGTATATCACATCTCTATAAATATTTTTATAATAATAAGAGGTCAAGGATATGTTTTAGAGACCGTGTCGCTGTCCTAAACGACTTCTAATACCATCCCGGAGGGAGTATTATTTATGGTGATTATATACATGTCTATCAATGGATTTTTTCAAATAGTAGGTCAAACAAATTCACAATCACAATCACAAGTGGATGACCGTGCACAGCGCAAAAGGGAAAGAGAAAAGGCACGTTATGCCGCAATGACTCAAGAAGAAAAGGATCAAAAAGTCAAAAGATGTAGAGAAAATCGTCATCTGAGAAAGACGGAAACTGCACTAGCATCTGGGTCGAGAGGTCCACCGTATTCTGAATATCGTTTATTATTTCATTATCACCATTTCTTGTTTACTTTTAATATATACTGATGTATGTGTAATTATGATGCAGAAACTGGACTTCAATCAACCATGGAAAGCATTGATGGCGATGAAGATAGTGATTGGCTGCATCGAAACAATACATACGAACCCATGGAGATTGATAAAGACAACACATGTATCATTTTGGTTTTTTCTTAATACTAATTATTATTTTTTATTTTTGTTTGTATGATGTGGAAGCCAAGGTTAACATCATGATATTATACATGTGTAGATCAATACTCCGAGAGATGTGTAGACCAAAGTAATATAATTGACTTGATTGATGCATCACCTGACCTAAAAACCCAGGTACAGTGTTTTTTTTATGAGGTATCTTTTTCAAGAGAAAGTGTAGTAGACCCCATTTGTCATTTATATAAGTGTAACAAGGAATTAATGTTCTTGCAATATAAGCTCTTTTGTAATTTATTTTGAGAATGTACTTATTTATTATATATAGGTGTTGTAAATGCATCAAATTCTATCGACAAGTAATGTCAAGTGTCCGAAAGAGCGTAAGCGTGAGCTAGATAGAGCACGAAGGGCTGCAATGTCTCCCTGAACAAAAGGCACTAATAAACAAGAGGAGGCGTGACTCGTATGCGAAAAAAAAAATGCTGCAAGAAAATTGCAAATGACCTGAGAAGACAAGAAGTTGAAACGAAATGAGAGCCATAAAACCTACAAACGGATGGTGAGAGAACATCGAGCCAACACTTTGCATCCGGACTCGATCGCCATGGAGAGCCCACATTGTAACCCCTCGGCCTCTTTTCCCTTCTCCACCTCAAACCCCTAAAAAGGCTTCACTTGATATGGAGATATCTGAATTTGGTGGCACGCTTTGTTTACATCCCGCCGGGCTGTAGTTGAAGATCCGTAAGTTGATACCCCCAAATTCGATCGCGGCACATACCATACATAGGCATTGGGTGAACAATGGAGAGAGAAATGCCCTTATGTCCCGCCGCAATAAGGCTTTTGAATCAAATGTTGCAAGAATGACTAGGGGTTGTGCAAATGCTTGTGATGTCAATGACCTAACACCGCCGAAAGTGCGGTTCATAACGTACATATATGTGTCGCCATTTTCAAATTCACTCTTCTATTCTAAAACTCATGCCATTTTGGTATGTGCGAGATGATGTCACACAGAATGCGGAGTTCCACCGCCTAATAATATCGCGTGCACTCAAACACGGCCGCCTCAGAAGTTGATGGTACCGCCCAATGCCTCAAAGCGGTGCACAACCTGATATGCCAGATGATGTCGTCGAGGATGGTATTTTCTTTACTAAATTTTATCAATTTTGCTTACCTTATATGCCATCATGTTATGTGGAGTCATGCATATATGTGCTTGTGTTGTGTATGCGAGACTATGACGCGGATGTCATATTTGAGGAAGACATTGAAGAGGAGGAGGCGTACTTCTTCGCCTAGGACAAGGTACCATGCTTAATAAAGAAGACAATTTTTCGCAATTGCAAAACACGTCTTAAACATCAATGTTTTGGCAGAATCACGACGAGGATGGAGACGAGCACAATGACGACGCGGATGTCGAGGATAATAGTGAGTTCGATGTCCCGGATCCATAAGTCCGGGTTTATGCTAATCTCCCATCAGAGTCGCACATGCTAAAGTCGGTGCCAAATTGCAAGCATTGCATTGCAAAGAGGATCGAGGGTGAACCACCCGGTTTTTCGCTTGGCCGGAGTGGACAGATTACTCTTGAAACTCCCGATACACCACGAGCTCGTGAGATTGTGGTCAAGCTCGGATGCGATGCTAGGCACTTTCGTGCAAACATCGATATTTCAATGGCCACTTCTCTTTCACTTCTTTGTACCGCCACCTAGATCGTGTTACCACAAACATGAGAACTCGTGGTATCTACACGTTCGTGCTCATGGACAGATTTACCATAACATACGGTCTTTTGGTAAAGAGGATGGTGTTGAAAAGAGACACCTTGAGCTTTATTTTTACGACGACGATCCGTCCCTCGAGCATCGGATGAGCAAGTGTCGTAAGCAAAGCGTCCGAAAAAGACGGGGGAAGTTATTGAGCAATTGGTTGGGATTCTTAATGGGAATCCTCGCTCTCGGCAACTATGGCGTATGGGACACGTTGAGAACGTCGAGGATTATCGTGATCGAGTTCAACCTTGACCGGTGGCTTGACCGTGAGAACGATATAACGAGCCTATCGCCAAAAGAGGTGGCTATTTATGCGGGTTGAGGGGAGTGAGCGTCTAGGCCAATTCCAAAGATAGCGTGGTCACGCAAGGGACGGATCGGTCCATACATGGCATCCGCTCATATATGCCGTGCTATGACCCTCTTTCATACCCGCCGCCCGCGAAGGGTGAGCTCGGGTGGCACAATTGCATTCGAAAAAAAATGTTACTATGTAAGAAGTTGAGAGAGCTCGAGAGATCCACAAAAGGCGTCTTGAGAAAGAGAGGGTACGACCGATGGTGATGACGATGGAGGTACCTTGAACCCCTTTCATTAATTCAATATAAACTTAGTTACATTTATATCATAATACTAACTCGACCATTGTCTCCTTGCGAGAACCTCTTGAAATGTATGTGTATCCGTGCGCCGACTACTACTGCTACAAGTTCGATGCGCCAAATGTATTTAATCCAATACTCTATGGTGGCCGACTTTTCCGGCCAGCTTTCTTTGTCGACACGTACATCAAGATTGAGAGCTCGCGTTTGGACTACATACGGAACAATCAAGACTCTTTGAGAGCTGACCTATATCAAGGCACCGTGGACGGCATGCATGCGGGTGAAGGAAGTGCCGAGAATGTTGGAAGGCGTCTTGTGTTGTCTTCTTCATTCATAGGAGGACCCCCGTGATATGAGGCGCCGGTACATGGATGCAATGGCTCGTGCGGAAGTATGGTAAACCTGATATCTTCCTCACGATGACGTGCAACCCTAATGGGGACGAGATCAAGAATGAACTTTATCCGGGCCGCACAACTGCAGGACCGGCCCGGATCTTGTCACACGAGTCTTTAGAGCAAAGTTAGATGCAATGAAGAAAATGTTGATGGAGAAAGACATCCTTGGGAAGGTGAAGGCCTACGTATATGTAGTGGAGTTCCGAGGAAAAGGGGTTTGCCGCATGCACACCGGTTACTAATAATGGAACGAAAGTACAAGCTCACATGTCCGAGCAATATGACATGATTATCGGTGCGAGCTACCAAACAAGAAGAAATACCCCGAGCTCTACAAGATGGTAACAAAGCATATGATGCATGGTCCCCCGTGGGAAGCTTAATCCATTTTGTCGGGTGGCACGGTGGTTAAAGGCGAATGCAAGAACCATTACCCTAAAGCATTCTCGTGAGTCAACGTCACAAGGAAAGGATTCATACCCAGTCTATCGGCGACGCAATGATGGGCGCACGGAAAAAGTACGAGGCCATTTCTTGGACAACCGTTGGTCGTGCCTTACAACAACCTCTCCCGCTCCGTACCTTCAAGCGCCATATAAATGTTGAAGCATGTGGTAGCATCAAATCGAGAAAAGTACATCTTCAAGTACATATACAAGGGACATGATAGGGCATCGGTGGTGATGAGGGAGGCCGACAAAGCCGATAAAGGCGGGCGATGTTGATGAGATCGGAAGGCAATATAGAGAGGCCCGTTGGGTGACGCCTCCAGAGGCGCTATGGCGGATATATGGCTTTGACTTGAGCAAGAACTATCTACAAAGCAGTACTGCAGCTTCATCGCGGTGCATGCACATGGTGTCATTCCATAAAAAGGACAAGGTTGACAGGATTGTTAATAAGCCGGGCGCAGAAGATTCAATGTTGACTGCGTATTTTGATTATAACAGGCATCATGAGGCATCCCGTGGAATCTTGTATCGGGACTTCCGGAGCATTTCACTTGGCGGTCTAATGGCAAATTTCGCGACCTAGAAAGAACTCTGTTTTCCAAGTTGGTAGAGTCGTATCGGCTCATCCTGCAGAGGGAGAACGCTACTTTCTTCGTGTCCTCCTAAATAATGTTGCTGGTGCTACCTCATACGAACACCTTAGGACCGTCGATGGAGAGCTGCTACCTTTATTCCGTGAAGCTGCCCAAAGGAGGGGTCTAATCGAAGAGGACAATACATTGGATGAGTGTCTAAGCGAAGCTACTTTATTCGAGATGCCTTCCTCTCTACGAAGGCTATTTGCAACAATAATAGTATTACGTGAGCCACATGATGTGTTTGGTTTGTGGGAAAAGCACTACGATGCAATGTCGAGGAGGACTACTGACGTAATAACCCATGTCCGAATCGTGCGGCCAGATGGTTTTGATAGATATTAGAAACATGGTGTTGTCTATGGGGAAGGAGTTTCATAAATTGCCTCTTCCAAAAATTGATGACACATACGACAATGCCAGTCGTATTCCTCGAGAGATACTTGAGGAGAGTAGAGTCGAAGCTGAACCCCAAAGATGAGTTTTTTGTGCGACTCACTCAACAACGAGCAAAGGTCCGCTTACGATGAGATAATGGCCACGCCAACGACAAAAGGGCGGGATGTTCTTTGTGGATGGACTGGCGGTACAGGGAAAGACATTTTTGTATAGGGCACTTATCGGGAAACTACGTAGCCAGGGCAAGATTGTCGTGGCTTCAGCCACATCCGAGTCGCAACATCCATATTGCGGTGGGAGGACGAGTCATTCGCGGCCGTGATACCTCTCAATGCTAAAGATGGCGATGGATGCAAATTCACAAAACAGGGATGGTGCGTCCAAGTTGCTACGACAAGCAGCTCTCATAATATGGGACGAGGCATCTATGACAAAGAGGCAAAAGCGTGGAAGCACTAGACAAGAGCCTACGAGATACAATGAGCCGGCCGGACCTTGTTTGGTGGGAAGGCGGTTGTCTTTGGCGGGGATTTCAGCGCGTCCTCCCCCTGTTGTGCCGAAAGGATGCGAGGGGGCTCAAATAGTCGAGACTTCTCACGAAGCTCTCATCTTTGGGAATCCATGCGCCACCTAAAGCTCGTCCGCAACATGAGGGCTCGAGAGTGACCGGTGGTTTTTGGATTATACATTGCGCATCGGTAATGGAACGTAAGAGGTTTTACGGTGATGACGATGTGCGGATTCCGAAGAGATCTATGTCTCGTACTGGGCGTCTTGAGAAGGATCTTTCGCTCATTGATCGACATCATCTTTCCAGACCTAAACGCAAACATGGCGAATAAAGACTACATCACCACCAGAGCGATTTTATCTACACGTAACGATTGGGTTGGCGTGATCAATATGAAAATGATTGATATGTTTCAGGGTGGCGAGATGGTGTATAAAAGTTTTGACTCGGCGTAGATGATCCACATAACTACTATCCCGTAGAGTTCCTTAACAGTCTCAACCCCAAGCGGCTTGCCTCCACACGTCTTGAAGCTCAAGCTCGGGTGTCTGTCATCTTGCTTGAATATTGACCCCGCCAATGGGCCGTGCAATGGTACAAGGCTGCTGGTGCGGGGGTTCTCAAGAAATACAATCGACGCGGAAATCGTGGTTGGGCGACATCTTTGGAAAGCGGGTATTCCTTCCTCGAATACCCTTGTGCCCGTCGATGAGATGTTCCCGTTCGAGTTTAAGAGGAAGCGATTTCCTATCGGCCGAGCTTCGCCATGACTTGTCAACAAGTCACGGGGCCAAACGATCGAGCGTCGGTGTGTATGCGCCCGCACCGGTGTTCTCTCTCACGGTCGATTGTATGTGGCGATGTCTAGAGCCACGTCAAGAGCGAATATCAAGATCCTCGCACTCCGCGATGCGGAGGCACGGGAGGAGGAGGCCAAAAAGTTGGAGAAGAAAAATATTAGAAAGAATGGCGTCGGGAAAAATAAAAAGAATGCACCAAGTAAAAAGGTAAGGATAAAAAGACGCCGTTAGAGTTGATGGAGTTTTCACGAAGAATATTGTATGGAAGGAGGTTTTAACGCAATAGGCAAGGTAATTGAAGATCGAGTAACACATACAATGTATTTGTAATTCATTTTATATTGTAAAATAATATTTAACTAACGCCAATATTCGTTGATATTTCTAGGTACTTCTAAATGGTTTATCGAGACACTACATGGAGATGTTACATATATAATACATGAATGTAAAATCATATGTACATGTTACATATATTCTGAACGCTTGATTGTGTTACTTTCATAAAACTTGTTTGGATTAAATGTCACTTTAATATTATTGTTTAATCTTTATAGTATTGCTATTTTATTATGCGATGAATGTTTTTTATATAAAATTTAGTTACCCCGTAGCAACGCACGGGCATTTAACTAGTTCAGGTAAAGGACCCACCTTGTTATTATCATGTTGAACGATTACAAATACAAAGCAATTATATCCCTCTTCAAGAGCGGACCCACCTTGCTATTATCATGTTGAGCGTACAAATACAAAACAATTATATCCCTTTTCAAAAGCCGACAAGTAGTCTAGTGGTAACTCTCCATCTTGACTTGCATGAGGTCTTGAGTTCAAAGCCCCCACGATGCCTTCTTTTTTGCTCTTTAAATTGAAAAACATAAAGGCCCAAGCAGCGGTGCTGCTATTGAGCGGGCTCAATACGTGCAAGTGACCCACTTCAAAAACAAGGTTTAAATTGAAAACCATATAGGCCTAAGAAATGTGGAACTTCTTTTTGCTCTTTAAATTGAAAAACATAAAGGCCCAAGCAGCGGTGCTGCTATTGAGCGGGCTCAATCTGTGCAATGACCCACTTCAAAAAACAAGGTTTAAATTGAAAACCATATAGGCCTAAGAAATGTGGAACGGGTCTTGTGGCCCACTTTGCAAAAAAGAAGGATGGAGTGGGCCAGCTGGCACAAATACAAAACAATTATATCCCTGTTCAAAAACCAACAAGTAGTCTAGTGGTAACCCTCCATCTTGACTTGCACAAGGTCTCGAGTTCAAAGCCCCCACGTTGCCTTCTTTTTTGCTCTTTAAATTGAAAAACATAAAGGTCCAAGCAGCGGTGCTGCTATTGAGCGGGCTCAAGCGACCCACTACGAAAAAACAAGGTTGAATGTCTTTTAACTAAAAAACATATAGGCCTAAGAAACGATGGAACGGGTCCTGTGGCCCACTTTGCAAAAAGAAGGATGGAGCGGGCCGGCCGGCAAGGCTCAAGGCGTCGTGCGGCGGACCACTATGCCAAAAAAAAAGGTTGAGTGGCCACTATGGCACATGCATCCCATGTCGTCAAATGGTACACGTGCGAAAAAACGCAGACACATTATCTAGTAACGATTACCAAAATTGATTTGTGACCAAGTTGTTTCATCATGAGGCGTGCCAAACGAGTCGATTAAAAATGACTATATGAAATGTAATATGTGATGACTATGTTTCATCATTACAAATATGACATACAAAAACATAATCTATGACCATCTCCTTTTCTTTGTTTTGTTACATTATTTTTAGTATCGTCACTAATATTCAAGTCAAAACTTCGTCACCCCACACTTTTGACAAAAATGGACATTTCGTCATAGAAGACATATCCTTACGTGACGTAAGTGTGCAACGTCACGAGCAAATCGTCACGAATGATCACATTTCTACTAGTGTTAACTAATTAAGCGAGGGCTAAGCATCACTAAACATTTTCGAAATAAAACAGGTTAACAAGGATGATATTGCAATAATCAAGGATGGTAATGCAGCAATTAGGTTATCACTCAACTCCTAATTACTTAATGCAACATATCATAAACATAAGTATAAAACTTTGTAAAATACAAGGAAGGGTTTAATGTAACCGGGGCTTGCACGTGTTGCGAGGGAAAAGTTAGATTCGAAGTTGGACCACCCACGTCACACTTGACACCAACACCTCGGTTGGATGCACCTTCTCCAAAGCTCGATCATCGTGAACCATATCACTCTCTCGTTTACTACACGTAAATGATGATGCATACTTTAGCATGATGAAGTATAAACATGATGCTTG
The DNA here is from genome assembly GCA_015847255.1 of Hyparrhenia diplandra. Taxonomy (NCBI): domain Eukaryota; kingdom Viridiplantae; phylum Streptophyta; class Magnoliopsida; order Poales; family Poaceae; genus Hyparrhenia; species Hyparrhenia diplandra. The sequence continues at coordinate 1,900,862 of JADLZK010011027.1, forward strand.
ATGGATGCATGAAATGATAAACATCTTGAGTATAACTTTCCTTCACGATAAAGTTGCAACCCAACACAACCAACTTGTTGAACTACTCTATAAGATATCATCACCATTGCCTAAGGAGTTCTCAAGGACCATTTGATTATGATATGATCCTAGTTTCACAAAACAAATCTAAATCACACACTAAACCTAAGTCATTAACTCTAACACTCACTTTCTCTAATAAATAAATTAAAGCATAATATAGAAAATAATTTAAACATTTCAAAATGACTCCAAACTTTTTATACAATAAGGTTACATCATAAAACAGTACCAAATAAATTTTCATGAATTTTGGAAATATATTTTATTTTCTAAAAATCATGGAAGATGCATTTTCAATTAAAATTTGTATTTTTAAATCATGCAAGAACTACTCAAAATCTAAGTTTCAAAATTTTCATGGATAGACATACTCATGGGAAGGCTCTACCAAAATTTTCATGATTTTCGAACCCATATTTGAATTTATATGAAATTTGGAAAATCGAGATACTATTCAAATAAATGAAAATGAATAAAACATTTCATAAATGAAAAAGGGTTTGGGTTGAATCTGGCCAAGATGCGTGCACGGCCTGGTACTGTTCATGGCCTTATGCATAATGGGCCGGCCTGCTTTGAATAGTGACGAACCGGCCCGTTGGAACAATGTTGGGCGGGCGGTGAACGATAATGAGGCCCGGCTTATTACTGTTGATCCGCCCCGGCTGGGATGTGCTCGCCGGTGACGACGCTACGGCTCACAGCGTCGCGGCGGCGCGACGGCGATGCTTGGACACGGGCCGGTTTGGACGGAGACGCGGGCGGAGCTAAGTCACCGACGACGGCGGCGGGTGGCGGCGGCTTCGACTCGGGCGTTCCGTGCACGTCGGGGCTCTAATCGGAAAAACCGACGGGTCGTTCACGACCACGGCGTCAAGGAAACGTGAAAAACACCGACGGGTTTGGCTCGAGGCTCACCGGAATAAACCGGGCGACGACGAGGTGGCGGCGGCGGCGCTCCGATCGGACTTCGGGGAAGACGGCGACGCGCTGGCAGTTCCGATGGCGAGGGGCTGCGGGAGCGGGCTCAATCGAAGCTCAAAGATGTTGCGAGGCTGCTGGCTAGCTGGTTTTGCGAGAGAGGGCTCGGACGGCGACGAACGGCGGCGGCGGGCCGGAGGCGGGTTCGGCGGCAGTTAAAAAAAAAGAAAACGCGGCGGCGATGCGGCCTATTTATAGCAAGGGACGGATGGTGAGGTGTCCAAGGTCATCGCGAACCTCCTCGCGGGCGCGGACGCCGAGAAGAATCGGCGTTTGGCCGGCGGCGTGAAGCTTAACGCCGGCGGTGGCGGCCGGGGAGAGGTTCGCAATCTTGTAGCGCCCGATTCCAAACCCTAGATTCAAAATTACTCCAAAAATTTGAACTGAACTCAAAAATCTCCAAAAACAAAGTTTGCTTAAAATTTCAAGATCTACAATTTTCACAATTGGAAAATTTTCAAATTCGGCCTCTAAATATGACTTTTTGAAATGAGGTAAAAAAGTAGGAAATTTGAATTCAAAATTACTTTTAAAATTATGAGAAACTTGAAAAACTTTGTACATATCTTTTGTTCATCAAAACAAGATCTACAAACTAGCTTTTGAAAGTTTTGTCAAATTTTGGCTAGATTTTGAAATAGAGAAAAGGGGGGTAAAAGGGTTTTTGTCGAATTCAAAATTTCTTTAAAATTTTGAACTAAACTTTGAAAACTCAAAATACCAACTTTGCTCAACTTTGAAAACTCTACCATTTCACTTTTGTGACCACCCTCAAATTCTTGATAAATTTTGAAATAAAGAAAGAGGGACAAACTAGGGTTTAGAAATTAGGGTTTTCGACAAGGGGGTAACTTCCGGATTACGATTCTTTTCGCATCCCTTTTCATCTAACAACTCAACCAACTATAACTAAACTTATTTTTGTCCAAACCACAGCTTAACTGGTAAATAACACCTGGGGTGTTACACATACTTAATTAGATATACACCAAGTCTAGATACATACTAAAACAATGTATCTAGGAAAAAACAAAAACACCTTTTAATTTGGAAAGAGGGAGAATGTACATTTTCTGACATGGTTTATTATTAATACATATACTGTATTAGTATTAGTAGGTAGATGAAGTGCTAGATGCTTTTAGTTGGGACTTAGGAGAATCATCTTCTATTAACATCTGCCTCAACAAAGGAAAAAAAAACACATATGAACATTAGGTTAGAAGTACAGAGGAGCACTGTTTTTCCACTGACATCTGAAATGCAAATACATAATGTTTTTCCTTACCATGTCTCTCCAGGAATTTTGGCCGGTCTTTTGGTTGCCCTGATTGGTTATCTTTCAACCCAAGTTTTCCTCATCAAGGAGAGCAAGAAAAGACAAGGGTACTTTGAGCAGCATGGAGGCCAGATGCTGTTGCGAATTCTCGAAACAGAAGATAACAACATCGCCTTCACCTTGTACGGCAGAAAGGATCTAGTGAAGGCCACATGTGGCTTCCACAAGTCCAACGTCGTCGGGGAAGGAGCACATGGCACCGTCTACAAGGCCACCCTCGGTACTGCCACTGTCGCGGTGAAGCGATGCAAGCAGATCAACAAGACCAGGACGGATGAGTTCGTGCAGGAGCTGGTCGTGCTGTGCCGCGTCAACCACCCGAACATCGTCAGGCTCCTCGGCTGCTGCCTCCATTTCGAGGCGCCCATGCTCGTCTACGAGTTCGTGCCCAACGGGACCCTTGGCGATCTACTCTACGGCAGGCCTCGGCGCCGGGTGACACTGTCGACCCGGCTGAGGATCGCCGCGGAGACCCGCGGAGGCCCTGTCCCACCTGCATTCGCCGCCGCACCCGACGCTCCACGGCAATGTAAAGCCGCAGAACATTCTGCTCGGCGAAGGATGGGTCGCCAAGGTGTCGGACTTTGGGTGCTCAACTATCAACGACAATGTGCAGGTGGTGCCCAAGGGCACCCTGGCCTACCTTGACCCTGAGTTTCTGCAGGACAACCAGATAACCGAGAAGACCGATGTCTACAGCTTAGGTGTCGTCCTGATTGAGCTCTTGACTGGTAAGAACCCACAGGCCAGAGGATGGAAGAATCTGATCAGAATGTTTCAGCATGGCAAATGGCACCCTTGGTGATCTTCTAGATGCTGACATAGTCGAGGAAGGGAGCGTGGGACTGATCTATGCAGCTGCGAAGCTAGTGAGCCAATGCATTGTTGTGCCTGGTAAGGCAAGGCCGGCCATGGCACAAGTCGCTGAGGAGCTTCGGCGATTTTCGAATGAAATGCCGGAAAGCCTGAGGCGCGAGTGGCTCTCGAGTTTGAGGATCGAAGGTACAGCTACACTACCAATGAGGGCGAAACTACAGGATTTTCTAATCATACCGCACTGAGCACAGAGCTCGCCAGATGATATGTTATCTTTGTTTTAAAAAGCGGGCTATAGCTGCGCTATAGTGCCGCTGTTGCTGCTCGAGAGAGACCACACTAAGGGCCTAAGGCCGGTATTGTCATATGTGCCTCTATGTCAGCTAAGACCGCTATATTGCATAGCTTTTTACCATCGAAATAGCGTGCTATTTCTGTTTTAGCTATAATAGCAATAACAATCTAGTTATTATATACTTATATTTTGTTTCAAAGTTCTTTTTTAAAAACTTGAACAATTGAGTTTCATGAATCATGTTGTAACAATATCATGCTTAGTAAACTTTTCGAGACTTCTAAAACGGTTGGAACATATTTGTGTCCAACAAATTTTACGACGATTGTTATGCTTGTGTGAATGAAGTACTTATATTTTTTTCATGGTTTCTTAGAATGCTATATGTTATAACATTGTTATAGCTATATATATAGCTTCTGAAGAAAAAAAAGATGCCACTGTTCTATAGCCAACAATTTTCATGCCTACGTTATCGCTAATTGTGTTATATATTTTGCAACAGTTCATGGAACGCTTGGTGCACCGTCCTCCGTCCATCTAATAACAATGATGGAAACGGCGACCGCAAATGTAATAATCTGCACATTTGTCTGTGGCAGTTATGGATGACGATTTTCCGTCAAACAGAGCTTGATTGCAAAGTTGATAGGATATACGGATGATCTGCACATTCCTAATGATATTTGTGAGTCATTCACAGTCCAACCAAACCTCCACATTTTGCATCTGCCTAGCCGTCCAACCTAGTCTACATCCGACCTTTAGGATGCTGACCCCATCGCGAGCCTCTTCCCTCCCTGCCCCATCTGCAAGGTCGGAGGCCGATAGCTCCCCCATGCGGCAAAGTAGGGCAATTGCCCCAGCTACGATTAGAGAATTGTGACTAGTGTTTTTTCTCAAACATGACTTCACGTGTTTTTTATTATTACGAAGATGGTATTAAGGACTGCTAAATCAATCTTTAAATTAAATTTACATGTGTTATATTTATGTGTATCTAGGTGGTACTATTAAAATTTACTACGTATGCCATGTCTTTGAGTGCTGATTTTTTTTTTTTTTTTTTTTTTTTTTTTTTTTTTGAGAATGACACAAGATAACGCAGACCATTTCACAACACGCACGCACACTCACCCCTATGAATACACGTCACCAAACCCTACCCCTATGAGCACCTCCAAAGGGATCGGAGCACCGGCAAATCTGGAGATTCTCGAAGTCACCATTGGTGCCTCGTCGTCGACGGAACGCCGCTACCACTTAATGCACAACGCCGGAAATCGGGGGAAAATCCCAAGAAAAGGTGCGAGCACCGGGATTTGAACCCGAGGTGGGTAGCGTCCCATTGGACCGCCCTACCATTTGATTTCTGGCCAATCGCATGTCTTTGAGTGCTGATGATTCAATGTGTGGCTTTGCGATGGGATTTGTGTTGCTATGATGGCATGGCCCACCAGGCCTGCCAGACTCACTGGGCCAGCAGCCCATCAGGTCCCATGCCTAAACGGGCCGTGCCGTGCCTAAATCGTTGCCGGAGTTCACATGCACTTGGCCGTCGTCGTCTCGGGATGTCAGATGTGTGACTTGGTCATCCCCAACAACTCCGACACGGAACCTCCGGGCCGGCAACTTTGTCGCTTGCAACCCTTCCACTTGCAGCCCAAAAAAGATGTAGCGTGTCGACAAGAGAGACGGACACATCTCGTGATCTATATACATATACACAGCATAGCCAGAGAGTCATACAGCGAAGGGTGTGTTTGTGTGCGTACGTCTCAGGAGAGAAGGTTCAGTTCAGCAGTTTCATGGCTAGTGGCGTGGGCGCTCCATCACTGCTGCTGCTGGCCTCGCCGCCATTGCTTGTGTTGCAGCTGATATTGGTGTCCTCGTCGTGCGCCATGTTGGGCACGGCTCGTGGCGAGGACCTCCTGACCGAGGGCTTCACGGCCGTGGAGCTGACCAAGGCGCAGTTCAAGGTGCAGAAGCCCTACGACACGCCGCTATCCGAGCGCTACGAGTTCATCGACGGGCGTGCAGCAGATGTGGGTCTACGCCACCGACAAGCCCATCACCACCGCCCACCCCGGCGGACCCCGTACAGAGACCAAGATCGAGCTGATCTACAGCTCCGGCGTGTGGCAGTTTGAGGGGTTCGGGTACATCCCGTACGGCACGTCGGGCGCGTCGGTGATGCAGATCTTGGGCGCGGCGCAGCACGCGACGACGCTGATGCTGCACGTCTACGACGGCAGCCTCACCTACTACCACGACGAGTCGATGGTGGTCGACGCCGGCGTCTACGACCGGTGGTTCAGGCTCAACGTGGTCCACGACGTCGCGGCGTCCAACGTGACGGTGTTCGTGGATGGTCAGCACCGGCTGACGGTGCCCGGCCGTGGCGGGGACTCGCACTACTTCAAGTTCGGCGTGTACGGTCAGACCAAGAACGGCATGTCGCACCGCATGGAGTCGTGGTGGAGGGACGTCAAGGTCTTCACCAAGTGTTGAGCTAGCTCTGTTCCTTCGATATATGGCTAGCTAGCCTAGCAAGCTAGTAGCAGTCTTTCGTACTGGTAGTACTGTATACATATTTAAGAATAAGGTGGTCGCACTCACAAGTCATGCCGCACTACCACAAATGACGTGGAAATCAACGTTCATATTCATGTTTTCTTTTTTTTATCACGATGCTTTTCGTTATGTGGATAGGAAAGTTTCGAAGTTTTACGACGAGGACAAGTTCTAGCTATTCCTCTGTCTCTCTTGCACGCACAACACCATCGTAGGCCTCTAGGAGTAGGACCGCAGTCCGCCCAGCGACACATAATCAGGTGTGCGGGCAATCAGGTATTCGGGCAACTTCTCCTTCGCTGCTCACAAACTTCCTTGGATCTTTTGTCTTCTTCCTGGTGACTGACAACTCCATCTTCTTCTTCCTCCTCGAATCATCTATTCCTGGTGGACGTTGGAGTGACTCAGTACGAACAACATCCTGCATCAACTTTGCTCCGTGACGACATGGAGCAACACACTATGTGGTCCATGTGGACTATAGTGCAAAAGCGAAGCAACAGCAGCTAGCAATGCAGCCTGCGAAGCAGCAAGCCGCAGCAGCAGCAGGCGGACCAGGAGCAGCCGCGGCCCAGCTGATGGATGCACAGGCGCAGTGGCCTGCGAAACCGAGGCAGCCCAGCTCGGTTAACCAGGAGCAGGCGGGCGTGCGAGCATCTTGGGCCGGTGGCACAACAGCCCGTTCAGCGCGCGATGATCAGCAGTAGCCCAGCGGCAGGTGCAGCCCACTTCCATTTCCTGGCTTCTCTTTTTCACTTCTAGCAAGCATGTTAGCATCTTTCCCTTCCAAGATTCAACCAAAACTCACTGCAAAGTTGCCTGAAATTCTTTAAATGATGCCTCATCAGGCTTCGCCACCTCGACTAGAAGCCTGAGCTTTTTCATGAGCACTTTTATTCCCTACGCCTCCGGCTTCGGTTGTTAGAGCGTGTTTTTAGCAGCTAAACGAGCAATGTGCTCGCGGATAAACGCCACCACTACTACACAAATCTTAATGGTGGCAGTCATTTTGCGTTTATGAAGGCAGACAAAGTCTGTCGAGCACCCAGAGGCAGCCAGGCAGAGGCCCACGCTCAGCATGTTGCAAGCGGCAGCAAGCCACGGGCCGAGTGAAGCAGCAAGGCACAGCAGCAGCAGGCGGACCAGGAGCAGCCGCGGCCCAGCTGACGGATGCGCTGGCGCGGCGGCCCGCGAAACCGAGGCGGCCCAGCTCGGCTAAGCAGGAGCAGGCGGGCGCGCGAGCATCTTGGGCTGCTGGCACATCAGCCGCCCAAGCATGCGACGATCAGCAGTAGCCCAGCGGCTGGCGCAGGCAGGCAGCCCAATCGGTTGGATCGGCCCAAGATGGTCCCATTTCCTGCCTTCTTTTTCACTTCCGTTAACGTTGCTTTGAATCTATGGGCAAGGTCCCTCTTGAGGGCTGAGGCAAGAGTATGGGAATTAATCGTGAATTGGCTTGTAGTCAATAGTAAGGCGGTCGGTGGGACGCTACCCACCAGAGTTCAAATCACGGTCTTTGCACCTTTTCCGGGATTTTCCCAAGATTTTTCGGCGTTATGCATTAAGTGGTAGCAACGCCCCGTCGGCGACGGCGCCCATGGTGACCGGGGGAATCTCTAGACCTGCCGGTCTTCGGTCCTTGGAGGTACTTCAGGGGGGTAGGGTTTGCGTGTGTGTTCTTAGGGGTGAGTGTGCGTGCGTGTTGTGGCGTCTGCGTTGTACTATGTAATTCAAAAAAAAAAAGAGTATGGGAATTAATCAGTGTATGAGGTCAGCAATGACGTCATTTCAGTCTCTTCAACACAATGAGGTCAGCAATGACCTTCACCAGCCTTGCTACTTTTTTTCTGATCTATAAATCTGACGCAACGTCCCGAAGAACTCTGTCAGGTTGGACAGTGACCAGATGGCCGAGCTATTCACCGAGCAGGCTGCTGTGTACGCCACAGCACGCCCGGCGTACCTGAAGGAACTGTTTGCCAAGCTCTCGGCGCTCACTGCTCACCACCGCCGCGCTTGGGACGTCGGTACTGGCAACGGCCAGGCAGCCATCGGTGTAAGCATATATGCATCTCAAGTCCCTGCTGCGATGAATGCTCTCTCTACACATTACCAAATACCAATATGATATTACAATATTTTTCATAAAAATTTAATCGACCAAAATACCAAATTAGTAACAAATGAAATATGAAATAGCGGTAAATAAGCGCGCTATATAGCGCTAAATAGCGGTGAAGTAGTTGTAAATAAGCGGTGTTATAGCGGAAATGCAAATAAGCTTAGCGGCGAGTCTTTCCGAAGCTATAAGCGGCGCTATAGCGGAGCTATAGCGGGCTATTTTAAACAGGGAGTACTGGCAATGGCCAGGCAGCCATCGGTGTAAGCACATATGCATCTCAAGTCCCTGCTGCGATGCTCCCTCTACACATATAAAGCAGCAGCGTTTTCTTCAATCTCTTCACCGACGCGGTTTAATTTGAACGCCCACGCCACGCCACGCCACGCCATGCAGGTCGCGGAGCACTACGACAGCGTGGTGGCCACGGACGCGTCCGCGGAGCAGCTGCGGCACGCCGCGCCACACCCCAAGGTCCGGTACCTGCACACCCCGGACGCCACGCAGGGGAGGAGGACCTCGTCTCCATGCTGGGCGGCGAGGCCAGCGTGGACCTCATCACGGTGGCGCAGGCCGTGCACTGGTTCGACCTCCCGGCGTTCTACGGCGTGGGCGCGCCGCGTTCTGCGCAGGCCCGGCGGGGTCATCGCGGTCTGGGGCTACAACTACCGCATGAGCCCCGTGGAGGACATGATGTCGCGCTTCTTCGACACCACGCTTCCCAGTAGGGACCCTCGAGCTCGGTACAACACTGCCGATCCTGACCAACTATGTAAAAATAATGCAACAAAAAAAAAAAAAAACATGTTTGTCAGACGTGTGATCCTTCATCCTGCCTGGTATCATGCAGGTATCTCACTGACGGATACCGGGACCTGCCGTTCCCCTTCGAGGACATCGGGCTTGGAAAGGAAGGAGAGCCGGCGAGCTTCGACATGGAGCAGGAGATGTCCTTCGAGGGTCTGATCGACATGCTGAGGTCCTCGTCGGCGGTGACAACGGCGAAGCAGCAGGGCGTGGACCTGCTGGGCGAGCGCGTTCTGAAGGAGCTCGAGGAAGGGTGGGGAGGGCCGTCGCTGGTGCGGAAGGTCACCTACAAGGCCTTCCTGCTGGCAGGCACCCCGGGGCCCAAGGCTGATGAGTGATGATATATGTCGCTCATCTTCCTGCGATTGGACTAGGAGTAATAATCATCTGTGTTTCGCGAATGACATGGCATTAAATTTTTGCACTGTGTTGCATTGAGAGAAGATAGAGTAAGTCCGATAAGCTTGTGTTATAGCCAAGCCATGTCATCTTGAGTAAACTCCAAAGATTATAACGCGGAAGGGTGCCACGCATGTACCACACATGCGTGCCGCCGCCACCGAGCCGTGGAGAGCATGCATGTCGGTGATATCTCTGTCTTGGAGATCTCCTGTGATGCACAACACCAGCGCAGGCCTCCGGGATCGCCATCCGCCTAGCGGCACCTGCTTGGGTGTGCGGCTGATCATGTATTTCGGGAGCATCTTCGTAACTGCTTGCAAACTTTCTCCTGCTCGGGTGTGCTTGCGATCAGGTTTTCGGGGGAGCGTCTCCACGACTGCTCGCAAATTTCCTTGGACCATCATCTCCTTCTTCCTCCTCAGATCATCTACTTCCTGGTGGACATTTGAGGGACACGCTATGAACATCGTCCTACATCAATTGTCCTACATCAATTGTGCTCCATGACATCGAGCAACGCACTATGTCGACTATAAAGTGCAAATGGGGCCACAAGTGCCTTGAGCATGGGTCCCTGATATAATTCTATTCTTGAATTTGTTAAATTCAATCACTACTGGAAATTGGAAATTTCCTGTCAGTAAACAACCGACATGAAAATACTAAATACCGACAGGGAAAATAAGAAAACAATTTTACTGTCACTACACCGACAGGGAAAATTCCGACAGTAATAGCTCTTCGACAATGAAATAGAATTTTTATGTCGGGTTTTTTTTTTTCTGTCAGTTTGTTATTTTTACTGTCGGTAACCCGTCGACAAGAAAAAAACCATCAGAACGCAGCGTCTTCCTAATTGTCCAGAACAATTGTCGGCAGCCTGCTCAAAGGAAGCCATCATCGTCATCCTACGCTGCGGGTGGAGCCGTGAGGGCGGTCTTCGGAGGACACGGGCATTTGGAGGTGGGGAACTCCCCGTGAGGTGGTTCGGCGGGCGAGGACGAGGACCGAGAGAGTGGGTGCGTTGTCGAGCTCAAGCGGGATGGGCCCGAAGCCGTGCCCCATGTCGGCCGTGTGGCGTGTTACCGTGCCCCTGTGGCGGCGGCGGCAGCACAACGCAAAGCAGCGAGAAGCGGTAAAGCGCGCGCAGCCGAGCCAGCGAAGCGCGAGCGCTGGAGACCTCCGCCCGCGCCGCGCGGACGTGCGCGCGGCAGCGTGGACCTCCGCGGGCGGCGATAAAGCAAAGCGCGAAGCGCGGCGCTTCGCGCCGCGCAGGCGGAGCGCCCGCGCAAGCCAGCAGCCAGGCGGCGCTCGCCATGCCTCGCAGCAGCGAGGCGGAGTGCGCCACGCCACTGCGGTGAGGCTGCTTACACGCGCCGCGGCGAGGCGAACGTGCCGCCAGCGCGGGCCGACCCGACGGGAGGGACCGCGGCGGGCGCCCGGCTCCGATCCGTTCCGGCTCCATCCTCCTCCTCCGGCGCCCTCTCCTTTCTCCTGCCACGGCCACCGCTCCGTCCCCGGCGGCCGCGGGCGAGCCCCGCCCTGCCACCCCAAGCGCGCCGCGAAGAGAAGGGGTGCGGCTCCGCGAGAGGACGGCGCAGCGACCGGTTGCGCTCCCGAGTTGGGGGTGGCGAGGGCGGCGAGCGCTCTCGCGCGCGCGGAGAGCTCGCAGGCCGCGGCCACTGGGACGACGCGGTGCGCGTGGAGCTCGCACTGCCGCCGTAGCCTGCTCTCCGCCGTTGCCTCGTTCACATGCGCAGGAACTGGAGGAAAGAGAGGGGCGGGACCCACTACAAAACCGCTCCATGGTGGCAAAACCGCCCTGCCCTGCGCCCAGGTGCCAAAAGTAAACCGTTTTGATAGTTGAGGTACCAACATTAAACGGTTTTGCAGTTGGGGGTAAAAATTAGACCAACGCGATAGTTGAGGGGTCAAATGTGGACTTAATCCTTTCGCATACCCATTACTCAGTTACAACAGTTACTACTGGCTTATTCGCATCACCGGCAAATCGGATCCATGGTTCCATCGATCGTGTGTCACTGTCACGCACATCTAACATGTTCACGGCTTGGTGTAGACGGCGACGTTCCTCCAATGCGACTCCATGCGGTACGACGGGTTGTGGTGCGACTGCTTGTACACGCCGAACTTGAAGTAGTGATCCTTCCCGCCTTGGCCACGAGCTTCCAGCCTTTTCTCGCCGTTGACGAACACAGTGACGTTCGCCGCAGCGACGTCGTGGATCACGTTGAGCCGGATCCACCAGTCGTAGACGCGGTCCGCCACCACCTTGGTCAGCTGGTGGTAACAGGTGAGGTTGCCATCGACGCGTGCGGCATCAGCGTGGTGGCGTCGTCGCCAGCGCCAAGACCTGCATCACCGACGCACCCGGCGTGCCCACGGGGCGTACATGTCGCCCTCAAAGCGCCACACTCCCGAGCTGTAGATTTTCTCGCAGAACTCATGCGAGTTAGTATAGGAAGAAGGCGACCTGGGGGATATGATGATCGTCGAGAACAATTCTTGCCGTTGTCACGTCACGTTAACTTTGATCTCGGTCGCGCGCGCTCAACGGGGTGGGTGGAGCTGATGGGCTTCTCGGTGGAGAAGACCCACGCGCCATGCCGGGGTGGGTGGAGCTGATGGGCTTCTCGGTGGAGAAGACCCACATGCGGCGGACGCCGCCGCACTGGGTCGCACCCGGTCGTGGAGCGGCACATTGTAGGGCTTCTTCACTACGAACTGCGACTTCGCTCGGGTTCACACGGCTGAAGCCGGCGGTCAAGTGGCGAGAACGAGCCGATGTTGGCGGCGTGGGGCAAATACACACCGCCAACAACAGAGAGGGCACGAGTTAGAAGAACCTGCCATGTCTCTCGAGTACTAGCTAGCTAGTGCGGAGATCGTACGCACATGATCAAATCGTCGTCTATTTAACCTCTCGATCGGCTGCCCGGTCGATCGATGTCCGTGTACGGGGGATGATGGCGCGGCGACAAGGACCCTCTGTTTCCGTCGTTGGGATTTGGGAACTGAAGGCTGGATAAGGAGAGGAGAGGAGAGGAGAGGATAAGAGACCTGCCGGATCAAACAACTCACCCGGCAATGCCGGCGACCACAGCACGCACGGAAGTGTCGTCCCCCACGTAGGCCTCGGCTTGAAAACCCTTCGATCGAGCCCTCGTTACACCACCACCCACGGGTCTCGATCGTTTTAGGCAAACCCAAAATAATGCATTGTTGCGGAGTCCTATCGTCGTCTCGATCGGGTGAGCGCAGGAAACAATAGCTTTCACTCGGACGGCGGGAGAGTACAGCGACAAAACATCATATCGGCGGAGTTTGGGGGGATCATCCACGACCAGCGTATCAACTCCGGCGGCCGGTGGAACCTCAAATTTAACAACGATGGAGAACCCCACCCCCTTCTTCTTTCGTTCCGACATCTCCCGGCGAGAGCATGTGGCGGGCGGCGACAAGGTGAGCGGAGGCATCGGAACGGCCCAATACACAACATCAGCCCAATAGCCTATCATTCCAATTCCGAATCTCCACCCTAGCCGGTCCTAGCATCTCCATGACGGTGACTCCCATCTTTGGCTCTCCCTCTCCTCTCTAGATTAGTGTCAGGATGGTGTGGCTCCGTCGTGCCTCCCTTCTAGGGTACGGTGTAGCTGCAGCTCGCAACCATCATGCCGTAGCTGCAGCCCACCACCCCTTGATTGTTGTCGCGCCGTCCCTAGTTGCTTGTTGTGGAGCTTGGGGTGATGTCGTACTGACACTCCGGCACTGCCCAGTGCCCACTGTCCTCGGTTATGGAGGAGGAGGTGGTGGCGAGCAGGGTGGCGGCGTTGGTGCTCTGAGCGAGCTTGAAGCTGATGGAGTCGGGGTTGGCCTAGGCCGAGGTATGTCTCATCATAGTTGTGCATTGTTTTTCATGTATTATCACATATAATCATATATTATACATACATGATTTGTTCTTCAAATTTATAGGTGTTTTTCAAATTCTTCTTCAGTTGCTGTAGGCTGAATTAGTGAATTGTGATAAGGTGTTATGGACTGCTAAATCAATCTTCAAATTCACTATACATTTAGGTAATGATGTGCGTATGAGATCTCTCCTTTTTATACTACTACTAGGAAAGTGCCCATGCGTTGCAACGGGAAAGAATAAATCCTTTATGCATTAGAATTATATTGAGGATAATAAAATCATTTGCTTGTGTAATTATGATTGTATAATCTATTCATTGAATTTATAATTAACAACAAAATTGAGGATTTCTATGTAAAATTACCTAACACAATGACACTATGTATTGTCTGCTTCAAATTTTATATGAAATAAAACATAGTTCATGTCTACACATAGCAACCATCGCCACGTACGGACGCATTGCTTCATCCCATGACCATCTGCCCATCTGGCATCTGCCATGCTGCGCACGCAAGTTCCCATGACCATTGGACCATATGGAGGATCAGGCAAGAAGTCTGCGATCAATCTCAAGTGATTCTCTAAGTTTCTTCTCCCATATAAGAGATAGAAGACGGTAATTGAAAAAAAAACTTAGCTTTCCACTTCTGAATTTTCCAAGTTGACAAGCTTCATGGTCAGTGTAATGCTATCCAGGATATCATATACCTTCTCAGATCTTGGATGCGACTTATCCTCAGCCAAGAACTTGTGCATCCTACCATCTAACTCAATAAAGATGTACCGAGCAGATTTCTTGCGATCTTTTTCCTTTAGCAACTTCCATACCTTGGCAACGCCGTCCCATTTTCCACGTGATCCGTATATATTTGACAGGATCACAAGGTTTTGCTGTATTCTGTGGCTCTAGGCGCATTATTTTTCAACTGCTGCTTCCGCTAGCTCCGAGTTGCCATGGAAGCTGCATGCTCCAAGCAAGGCTCCCCAGATTACGGCATCAGGCTCCATTGGCATGCTCGCGATCAGACTGTCAGATTCTTTTAACAGACCAGCACGCCCAGCAGGTCAACCATGCAGCCGTAGTGCTCAATTCTTGGCTTAAGATCAAACTCCTCTCTCATTGAGTTGAAGAGCAGCTTGCCTTCATCCACCAAGCCTCCATGAGTACAGGACAAAATGACTCCAACAAATGTAATACCATCTGGTTTTGCCCCTATTAAACAGAGTAAAATCAGCTCCAGGTTTAGCAATTATGATGCACGGCAAATGCCATGATCATCAAAAGAGTGCAAGCAAGAAATCCTCACCCTCAAGTCTCAACTTATGAAACAAGGCCAGCGCCTCCCTCCAAAGTCCATGCACAACAAACGCCATGATCATCGAGTTCCAAGCACAAAGATCCCTGCACGTCCCGATGCCCCGAAACACCATCCAAGCCCGACGAATGCTGCCACACTGCATGCATCTCGACCAGCACGTTCACGACACACACGTTCCTGAGCATCCTTCTCCCCATCGCGTACCACTCCACCTTCTTCCCCAGCGCCAAGGCCCCAACCGTGGGCCGTGGCGCACGCGGGCAGCATGCTGGTGACGGTGACCTCGTTGGGCCGCACTCCCCGCCCCCTCCCACATCTCCACCAACGTGCGCACCGCGTCCTCGTGCCTCCCGTTCTGCGCTGCACCCGACACCATCGCCGCCCAGGACACCACGTTGCGGTCGGGCATTCCGCTGAACAGCACTGCCGCGTCGCCCACCCGTCCGCCGCGCCAGACGCCGACAGCAGCGCGCGTTGAGCGGCCGCATCGCTGTGTGGAAGCTCGTCGAACACCATCTGCGACTCCGCCAGTAGGCCGGACCTGGTGTAGAGGCGACGAGCGCCGACGCGAGGTATGGGTCGCCGGACGACGCCGGGCGTGCCGGACTTAGTCAACAGACAACAGGTCGTGCGCGCACGCGGCGAATCGCGTGGTGGTGGAGGAGAAGAGAAGGGTGAAGGAGAGCGGGGTGAGGAGGCGGAGGCGGTGCGCGCGGAAGCAGGGGAGCAGCAGCGGGTGGCGCGACCAGCGCGTTGAGCAGGCGGCGTTACACGGTGGGGATCCTGGAGGGGGAGCATATCCTGTATCGGGACGTAACCGAGACCGGCAGACAGACAGGAAAGGCAGATACGGGAGACAGAAAAGGGTAGGCAGAAAAAAAAAGGCAGAAAAAAAGGGTGAAAAAAAGATGTGGTACTGAAATTTTCTCTCTTTATTAGTAGGTATAGATTATTTGTTATGTGTCTGCCTTTCGCCCCCACCTAAAAATTTTGGTTGGGCTCAACTACAGTGCACATGTGTCGGAGGCATCGGCGAACACCGGCCAACGGGCAAGACCGTCCATCGCATCTCTTTTTTTTTTTTTTTTTTTTTTTTGACAAATCGTCCATGGCATGTCTTTGTGTACTGATGATTCCATGTGTAGCTTTGTGATCGAATTTGTCTTGCTTAGCTGGCATGGCCCATCAGGCCTGCCAGACTCACTGGGCTAGCAGCCCATCACGTCATGGTCAACCTCATATAATGTGATCCCTAGCCCTCGGGTTGAGAATAAACCCTTTGGAGGGCTCGCTCGCTACACAAACCGTGCCAACAGAGCCCATGCCTAAATGAGCCGTGCCACGATAGCGGAACGGTCGACCTAGTACATACGCGGCGCACGTCTCGTTTAGGCAAAACCCTGAATAATGCATCGATCGTTGCGGGAGTCCGTCCTGCCATCACATGCACTTGGGTGGCCGTCGTCGTCTGGGGATGTCAGATGTGGAGTGTGACTCGGTGAGCACGAAAAATAGCTTTGACGCACGCGCAGTGACAAGACATCAGATGTGGCAGGAACGCACGCGCAGTGACAAGACATCTGGCGCGGATTTTCAGGGGATCATCCCCAACAACTCCGACGCCCCTCCCGGTTTAACAAAAGCGGCTCGCCGGGCCGGCAACTTTGTCGCTTGCAACCCCTTGCACCTGCAGTCGAAAACAGATGTAGCGTGTTGACAAGAGAGACGGACACATCTCGTGATCTATATACATATACACAATACAGCACACCAGAGAGCCAGTGAAGGGTGTTTGTGTGTGCGTGTCAGCGAGAGAAGGCTCAGTGCAGCAAGCAGATTTCATGGCTCGTGGCGTGTTCCTGCTCCTGGCCTCGCCGCCATTGCGCTTGTTACTAGTTCTGCTGCTGCTATCTGCGGCTCGCGGCGAGGACCTCCTGACCCAGGGCTTCACCGCCGTGGAGCTGGCCGAGGCGCAGTTCAAGGTGCAGAAGCCCTACGACACGCCGCTGTCCGAGCGCTATGAGTTTGTCAACGGCGTGCGGCGGATGTGGGTCTACGCCACCGACAAGCCCATCACCACCGCCCACCCCGGCGGCCCCGCACAGAGACCAAGATCGAGGTAACACTACACAAAACCAAGAACGTCCACTTCGCTGCAGATGCTGACATGAGTGACATGCACAGTAATAACGGTTTCTTTCCCGGTTTCTTGTCGTCGCCCGTCGGTGGCGCACGCACGCAGCTGATCTACAGCTCCGGCGTGTGGCAGTTCGAGGGCTACGGGTACATCCCGTACGGCACGTCGGGGCGCGTCGGTGATGCAGATCTTCGGGCGCGGCGGAGCACGCGACGACGCGCTGATGCTGCTGCGTCTACGACGGCAACCTCACCTACTACCACGACGACTCAAGGTCAAGGGTGGTCGACGCCCGCGCGTCACGACAGGTGGTTCAGGCTCAACGTGGTCCACGACGTGGCGGCGTCCAACGTGGCGGTGTTGTTCCGACGGCCCAGCACCGGCTGGACGGTGCCCGGGCGCGGTGAGGGACTCGCACTACTTCAAGTTCGGGCGTGTACGGTCAGACCAAGAACGGCATGTCGCACCGCATGGAGTCGTGGTGGAGGGACGTCAAGGTCTTCACCAAGTGTTGAGAGCTACGAGTTCGTCGATGGCGGCGCTCCCAGCTGTCGGCGGCATCGCGGAACCTGCGACCTCCTCTTCCTCCCCTCCCCCTCTCCCTCCGCCCCTCCCCCCCGCCCGGCTCGTGCCCACGGCTCCCCCGGTGGCGGTGGCAGCGTCGACCACCAGCCCCCAGCGTGCGTCGATGTCAGGCGTGCGCGCATCTAAACAAGATCGGCGGCGGTTGGACCCACTATGCCAGAAAACCTTATCTGTGACGCCACCTTTTGTGACACAGAATTAAAATGCGTGACAACTATGATATACGTGACGGGGATAATGGAACTCGTCACAAATATGGTGTCCTCCGTGGTCCAAAATCAGAACACGCTTCACTGGTAGCGTTGGCTGTGAAGAGCGGCGCGTTCCATAAAAACGCGTCACATACGTAAGCCATCGGACCCGAAAAATTATGAACAATGGTTAACTCAAACTCAAGTCCGGAATACCGGCCGCGTGACCCGAGAGAGCGAGACTCAGAGAGGTCCCTCCGCTTCCAATCTTCTCCCCTCGCGGCACCGCATCTCTCCGCGGCCCGCCCCGCCGCATCACATCTCTCGGCGCCCCCCGCCGCCACGGCGCCACCAGATGCCGCACCACGCTCCGCCTCCACCATCGATGTCCCACCATGGTCGCCGCCCGTTGCGCTCCTCCGATTCCGTCGTCCTCCTCCTCGCCCGCAGCCTCCGCGTCGCCCGCACGGGGTTCGTTAGGGTTTGGTTCGGCTGCACCAAAAGCTCATCCGTGGCCACCACCCCTCCCAGTCTTGTTCGTCGGGCGTCTTTCGGCCTCCGGCCTCCACCAAATTCGCGGCCCGAGCACATGCAAGGGAGGCCAGATCCACGGCCGCTCATGCGAGAGGGGCCAGATCATGGCATTGCGTGCGAGGGAGACCCCATCCGCCTGCCGTGCTCAAGTACCTCTACCTCGCCAGCCCCTGCCGGGCGCTTCTTCCCCTAACCGTCGTCATGCACACCTTCTATTATTAGGCAGAAGTGAGGTTCTTGGACCATTCATATTTATGGCCTTCAATTTTTGCTCTAACTAGTACTACGTCGCGTACTATTATTTGGGGGAAATTGCATGCTTGAGGAAGGTTTCTTGCTCAGTGATAATAAAGGGGCGAAGTGAGATTAGACATTGGAGTGACAGTTTAGGCCATAATCCCTAACTTTAGTTGTGCTGTTGTTTCGTTTTGATCAGATAGCAAATCTTCTTGATTTTATTCCATCAATTTTGGCTATGTTCCTCTAGTCAGCCGTTTTATTTACTCCTGTACAAAAACTCTGTTCTAGACTGCAGTGGAACACATTTAATTTTATCTTCACTAGAGTATGGCCCAGCTAGAGGAGGTACAGCGAGAGAAGTCAGCTGACCCAGATAAATGTCCACCCAAATGTGCATTTCAAGTTTATATAAGGCTGATGCCTTGTTTTATCATTTATGAATCTTCAAGATGATGCGGTAATTTCTGTTTAGTTACATTTGTTTTCCTTCTGTTTGTAGACTGGTGAAATTTGTCTTGATATATATACTTGTGTAGTCTCAGACCGTACATGTTTATTTCCATGTGACAATATGCTAGGTAATAAGTTTATTGTTTTTACCAGTCACTAATTTGTGTGCTTCATGTGACAATATACTGGATGAAATGTCATTCTCTGTCACAATTGCTCTTTATCTAGACTAGTTTGGTTTCAAGGCTATTAATATATATATATATATATATATATATATATATATATATATATATATATATATATATATATATATATAAGACCATGCAATGAAATAATTTAATTTCGACCATGATCATAGTAGCAGTCTATGTTTATTTTAGATTGGTAACTGGTTTCTGATTTTCATATCTGACATATGCACTTCTCAGAAATCAAGAATATTTCCAGTAGAGATATGAATTACAAATAACCTCATTATTTTCTACTTTGTTGTAGGTTTAGAGCAGATTTTCCTTCTATATGAATTGCAAATACAACAGCGACATGCAAGTGAAGGTGTATCTTTGTCCCTTTAAATGCCTGTTCAAGTAAGTAGAAGTTTCCTCCTCTCTTTAGTTACTTTCCAAGCAGTTCCTAATTATGGTTTTGTTATATGCTAGCTGATTTATTGGACCATAATGGTTCCCTCATACACTTAGGCTTGAATTAATTCTTAAAAAAACAATTAGGCTTGAATATTGCAAAGGCCTCTTATCTGAAATTCTAACTCAGTTAATGTAATCTTAGGGTGTTGATGGTTCAGGCAAATACCAATGAAGAACCCTACGGGATGCAGACTAGGTTTTTTTTAGGCTACGCGTCTGTTCAGTCCATTGTGCATCTTGGAGGTATGAGGTGTATAATCTGAGTTTATTGCTTAGCAAGTAACCAGGCATATTTGTGCTCCTTTTTCTACAGCAAATAAGTAGTTTTGGGACCATATACAGGCCAACTAAAATACTATAATAGCACATAGTATGAACTAAAATACTAATAGCACTTGATATTTATTGTTGTTCTGTTATTCTCAATCAGATCAGAGGTCGCAACTGGCCAGACTGGCATATTATTTTTTTGTTGCAACTTGAGCTTGCTATGCATGGTCCTTGAGATGTTATGGATTTATGGCTCTTCCTTACATGTACGAGTCTCACATATTATCAATTTTGTATGCTTGCTCAAATTACATGTATCGATATGTGCAGGTTCTTCCATGTGCTCCCCAAGCTTGACGGTTTATGCATAGAACCAGTTAACCGGCTTCAGAAACCAGAAGATCTGGTTACATTAATTTATCCGGTGAGAATATCTATATCTTTGATCTCTGTGTGAACTGTGAACCTTCCACTCGTTCCAATCATCAAATGATGCTCTTTCTGTCCATATGTGTATTTAGGACAACCATGAACCTTGAAGCCTTTGTTTTGTATCTTAACCTTGAACTGCTCCTCCCATAGTACTATATTTCCGTGCTTCCTATGATCAGCTTGCTAGCCACAGGGTTCGGCTAGTTCCTAATATATCCATACTCTGTAACACAAATTTTATCTCCATGTCTAGTTGTTCGAATGATTTATCCATGTCATATAATATCCAATCTATTTTGTTAGCACTTAGCAGTACCACCTATGCTGCTATTTTCAGTTACATTGTACTGTGTTATCTTCACTTCATTTACACATATCTTGTCTTTTTTTGTACTGTGTTAAAATATGTATGCTAATACACCAATTTGGCCTTGACAGGATCAGGCAATCATGCTTATAGCTGCAGCTGTGGCATCCTCCAAAAGCAGTGCTGCCACTGTTGTTAAGCCTCCAATGATGCCTACAGCCACTGTTACCTCAAGTTGGCTAACCATAGCTCAATATGTACAATTCTCATCATATTATGACCTTAGCTCATGTACTGTTACAGATCTTCTAGACCCCTGCTCATGTACTGATAGAGGTTTATGCCTTGTCTACTCATTTTGTATCACAAATTGTATATCATAAGTTGTAAGTAAAGGTTGTAGATGATTTGATTGGTGGAATGGATGAAACATGTGTAATGTGAGAAATCTGTAGCCAAACCTGCTGTAGTAGAACACCAAACAATTTTTTTTTTTTGTTTTTGCAAATTGTTATCGAGACGCGTGTTTGCTGGACGCGTCAGTGATAAGGTTTATCAGTGACGCCAGCGTATTGTATGTGTACGTCACAACTAAGGGCTATTAGTGACGCGTTTCAAGTTATTAGTGACGCGTGTTGCCAATACGCGTCACTAATAGCACCTTATTGGTGACGCGTAACACGCGTCACAGATATGCCCTTATCTCTCAAAAAAAAAAAAAAAGGGTGGCCGCGTGAAAAATGTGTCGGCCGGTGATAGCGGTTAACAAGTGTCGCGAGATAGCGATTTACGGCATAGTGACCCCTCCATGTCTTTAGCTTCGGGGTGCAGCAGTGGCTGCTCCCTCTGCTCTAGCTCGAGGCGGCGGTGTGCGGATCTGTGAGGATGCGGCAGCCGGACTCCTCCATTTGCTCCTGACTCTATTATTGTTGGGTTAATTGTGACTGTAAGCTTTGAATTTTTTTTCTATGATTAACGATGACACGTGCTGGTTTTTGGAGTACATATTGCTGACTTATGGTTAGATTAGCTGAAGTATATCATTATATTGAACCAGTTTGAATTATATATATCATATATGTGTGATATATAATAATTTGTTGTGTGATATTAAATTTTGTTTATATGGAGCTGAAATGCTAACGAAATTTTCTGAAAAATCTGTATACAAAATGTCACCTTGCTAATCTAAAACAAGGTTAAAAACACAAATAGCAACTAAAATGAGGGTAATTAAAAGCGTATGGGCAAACTTGTCTTTTTTAACTACGTTAGAGAGACTTTACAGACCAAGGGTAGTCTCTCCCTTGGTATTCAAAAAGTGAGGGTAAAAATACAAAGTTTAAAAAACGAGGATAAAATAAACCTTGGAGCTAAAAAGGAGGCTAAAAACGTCAAAGCCCCTATATAGAATAAGGTGGTCGCACTCACAAGTCACGCCGCACCACCACAAATGACGTGGAAATTAATGTTCATATTCATGTTTTTTTTTTTTTTCACGATGCTTTTCGTTAAGTGGATAGGAAAGTTTCGAAGTTTTACGACGCAGACAAGTTCTAGCTATTCCTCTTAATTGGTTGTCTCTCTTGCACGCACAACACCAGCGTAGGCCTCTAGGACCGCGGTCCGCCCAGCGACACCTAATCAGGTGTGCGGGCAATCAGGTATTCGGGGAACTACTCCGTGGCTGCTCACAAACTTCCTTGGATCTTTTGTCTTCTTCCTGGTGACTGACAACTCCATCTTCTTCCTCCTCGAATCATCTATTCCTGGTGGACGTTCGAGTGACTCAGTACGAACATCATCCTGCATCAACTTTGCTCCGTGACACGGAGCAACACATAATGGACTATAGTGCAAAAGCGAAGCAACAGAAGCTAGCAATGCAGCCTGCGAAGCAGCAAGCCACAGCAGCAGCAGGCGGACCAGGAGCAGCCGCGGCCCAGCTGATGGATGCGCAGGCGCGGTGGCCTGCGAAACCGAGGCAGCCCAGCTCGGTTAAGCAGGAGCAGGCGGGCGCGCGAGCATCTTGGGCCGGTGGCACAACAGCCGTTCGGCGCGGGATGATCAGCAGTAGCCCAGCGGCTGGTGCAGCCCACTCCCATTACCTGCATTCTCTTTTTCACTTCTAGCAAGCATGTTAGCATCTTTCTCTTCCAAGATTCAGCAAAACTCACTGCAAAGTATATGTTATCTGCTCAAAAAAAAAAATGGTCAAATCTCATGAGCGTAAAAAGATAGCATTTCGTAAGGATTTTTATAGGGATATCTCAACCATGTCACTAACCCCATATATGCATATATATGTGAAATGAAACTCAAATTTGTGGCACTAGGTGAGTAAAACAATTATTGTTTTCCCTCTTCATAATACGGTTATCAAAGCCTAAATCACTCACACCCTCTATGGTGTCTGGTGTGTAAACCAAAAATGACTCTATCATTATACCTTTGCCTTTAGCTCATTTTTGTTTTTCTCTTCCTTCTTTTTCAAATGAGGAGCACTTGATCACCTTTGTCCATCACCATCTCCATGGACCATCATCCAGTTCCACCACTTGGTGTGTACCAACCATGTTCATATCACAACAAACATTACATATGTTACTACACTTGGGTGTCATCGATTAACCAACACCAAACATGGGCTTTCAGCCAACCTACCTCTCTGCTTGAGCCAACTTATCACCCGGTCGAATTGCCCGACGCCATTTTACTATTTACCTACCAATTTATTAGTTTCCTTAATCAGCTGAAATTTTATTAAAAATCATGAAAATCAAATAAAATAAAAAGAAAAATACCAAACCAAATTTGTTGAACTCTACAGAACTGGTGGCACCGCACTGTAAAGACATAATATCACATGTTTTAGTGTAACTTTGATGCTATAAATGTGGATCTACAATTCTCTACAGTTTTTTTTGTAACTAATTATTATTACAAATGCTATGAAGTTTTTATGGTGGTCTACCCATACCACGTATAAAATAAAACGTTGGAGTAATTTTAACTCCTTAGTCTATAAATCCCATTGCGTGCACTGGAGTGGCAACATAAAAGATATAGCTATTTGTATAATAACTCAAAAATATACAACATCACTTATGATCTATCATTTGCCTTCACATTTAGTTGGATCCCTAATATTTGGAGTTCATATAATAATCACTATAACAACAAAGGGCATCCCTCAGGGCCCTCACTCCCAAATTACTTCACTTTCTTCTCCTATCGACACAAGGTCAACAAAGATAGTAACCACTTTAGAAAGCCAGAGATAACCACCGGCGCCTGTTTTTCTAGTTTGCTTAGGATTCGTAATTAGTGTCTCTCTAGCAGGAGCACACAGCAAAGCGGCGCCTTTTTTTCTCGTGTCGACATAAGGTCAACAAAGATAGTAATTTTGTCTCTTTCACTACACCACAACACCCCAAATACCCTCAGATGGTCTGGCGCTGTAAGCCACATATAGCGTCAGATGATCTAACCCTAAGAACATATAGCGTCAGACTTCAGCTGACGCTGTAAGTCCTGACGCTAAAACTCTTTAGCGTCAGACCAGACATATAGCGTCAGACAGTCTGTTGCCCCTAAATATCTTTAGGGTCAGATAGCATGCTAGTAATATATAGCGTCAGATAGCATGCTAGTACTCTATAGCGTCAGACAATTTGACATTATAAATGCTTTTAGCGTCAGATGGTTTGACGAGATCATTTTAATGCATTAAAAAAATGTCAATTGGTAGCAATTTAACACAAAAGTAACATCACTGTATATTTCTCATATTAATAGATTCATTCATGAAGTACAAACACTCAGAGAGAGACATTCTTATAAGATCAACCATTACAAACATGTAATGTTTAATCAATGACAAGTCTAGTATCAGCTACCTAAATCCAAAAAGAGACTAAAACCTAAATCAGGTTTGAGTTGCAAATCATCCACAAACTTGCAATTAGCACCATCGCAGGCCCTGAAACCAACAAGTATGCAATCAGTAACATGTTAGCATAGCTCTAGGACTGGTTTTTGTGTACATTGTAATACCATAAAAGGTGTAGTTGCAAGCAAGATATAAAGTTAATACAGATATGAGCTGACAATGGTGTTTGTGTGAAGCAAGGACATCATGCACATCCATTTCCCCACATCTATTTCATTTGATATTGTCCTAAGTTGATGGTCCATAATTCATCCATTCATTGAAATAATAAATCAATTAGACTTGTCAATGGCATAGAACTTTATCACATCCATTTCCTGCTGACACTCTAAATGTTCAATGGCAAAGAAATTTTTTCATACAACATAAACCGGCGTTGTGTATTCAGGCACCTCTGATAACAACAAAATGGTTTGTTTCTAGTTAACAAAAATAGCAATATGTGTAAGGATGAAGAATCCTTTTCCCCACTTTTGTTCTCATCAACAGATAAATTATTTTAAGCCATAATGATTGGCCTGGTGGACCAGATTTGGGCAACCATGAAACCCAGCCCTTTCTGCAATACTCAGCAATGTATGGCCAGTTTCACATAGCAAGTTCTGTTAGCATGTAATGTATATCTCAATCTCCTTGTATGTCCAATGTAACACTATCTCAATCTCATATGCATTAGTGATGAGACTCCATAAACTGTTCCTAACAGATTCAGAGACGGAGAAACTAGGAGTACTGACCTCATGCTTGAAGTGTTTGAACTTCACTAATGAAAAGTGAATGATGCTCCCACAATCTTTACAAACAAAATCTGCTGAAGTAAGGCAAAACATTAGTTCATTACATTAATTTTTAAGTTATTTTATTGGCTTCTTCAAGTTTTCATTTAGGAAAAACGAAATATACCTAGTAATATCAGAAAGTAAGGTATAGTTGCAACCAGGATATAAAGTTATACACATATGAGCTGACAATGGCTTTTGTGTGAAACTTCTTTTGCAAAGGATTGAAGTTGATTACTCACCTAGCTCTGTAAAGGATTGACATTTTGGATTGAAAATCATCCACAAACTTGGTAATTAGCACCATAGCAGACTCTGTAATGAAAACATAGAAACTACTGCTGCATATTAGAGGAATAATACAACATCCTGCTACTACCCCTACTAATACATAGAAAAATAACCTGGCAAGAAAATGTATGAACAATAGATGAGTGGTTGAACATGGAGTACGAGTCAAGTATGATACAAAAACAAAGCATGTAGCTAATCAGAGAAGCGAACTGAAGTTTATTTTGAACTCTGCTACTGACCATTAGCCATGCTTGGTTCAAATTTCAGACTTCAGAGAACAATACCGCGGCTGGCCCCTGCCTCTGCCTGAGCTGGTGCTTGACCTTGATGTCTTGTTGCCTGCTATAGGGCTGCTGCTTGTTGGACAAGGGCATGCTGCTACTCTGAACAGGGTGAGAGCAGCTGTATGTTCTCTGACTATATCAAGAGCCTCTGTTGTAGCTTCAGCTGCTTCTAACATGAGCATCTCTATACAAAAATGGTAAATAGAAAAAATGATAGAGATTCAGGTCACATGTAGTAGCAAAAGAAATCAGAAGATAGTTCAAAGTGCTACTTAAAGCAAACTCCATCAGTCCTCTCCGATAAGGCCCAGCCAAACATATCATCATTGCAATAAATAATAGCAGAAACATCATGCTACACAACTCCTTATTCTACTCATTCAAAATGCACAGCAATTGATCGAATTTTTTACCACATTTCAGTTACCTGTCATATTGGCTGTCCCACTCTCTCAGGATTCCCTTCATTGTGGCAGAGGCAGCACCACAGTAGCCTAAAATTAAACAGAGTAGTAACCTGAGTAATTTGATCAAGCTCTTGTCAAACTAAAAGAATAGAGAAGA
The DNA here is from genome assembly GCA_015847255.1 of Hyparrhenia diplandra. NCBI lineage: Eukaryota > Viridiplantae > Streptophyta > Magnoliopsida > Poales > Poaceae > Hyparrhenia > Hyparrhenia diplandra. The sequence continues at coordinate 1,927,207 of JADLZK010011027.1, forward strand.
AAACACCAATTAGATAGTAACCATAAGGTTTCAGATGACAGTCATAATGTGGCAGTAGACATAAAGGGCAACCTTTTCAATTTTAGTTATTTACAGGAAGCCACTCTGGTTCGCATGAACTGAGATTTCAACAAAGCTTAATTTCATTTATTATGGGTACAAAGGATTTCAAAATGTATATTTGATGAATTAATGTAAAGGATAAATAAACAAAAGAATTGGTAGAACCAAGACAAGAAACTACAACATTATATTATACTCTATCGTTTATCATGCAGCTATATCTACTCTAAGTGGTTTATATCTCACCCAACACCAGATCAGTGGTAATCACAAGGTCATACATTTTTAAAAGCAACAAATAAAAATAGCACAGCTGTATGTCGCAGAAAACTATGGCATTTCATCGAATACTTACAGGGCATAAATCAGGAAGAGAAAGACTTAGTGCTCAAAATTACCTGTGACCAAGAAGCTAATTAGAAGAGGATGCAGTACTGAAGAACGTCCATGCATTGGCTGACTCAAAAACCCAGCATAGTGTCTTCGGCTCGTGATCAAGATTGTAAAGCTTTGATCTTTATAAGTGGGTCCTATAAATTGGACTGAAGTGAATACAACTGTATAAACATGGATAACAAAACTTAGGAGAGTTTCTCCATCTCGTCCATTGCCTTTGCTAGAAAATTGGAAACAAAAGGCACTGCCTCATCAGACCAAAGCCTATCTGCAGGGGTCCTAATAAAACACTAAAGCCTCATCAGACTAAAGCCTATCTGCAAAACACTAAAACAATTCATATATGGTGGATTACCTAAAACTAAGTGAGGAAAGGTAAAACATGAGGTTTCAACAATGCTACTTCAAACAAAGTATTAGGTAAAATAGGCATATTAGCAGCAACTAAAGGGCGTACCTTCATTATTTGTTCCAACATAGCTTGTCCTCTAGAAGCTTTTTATTTTTTTGTTCCTACGTCAAGCATTACTGGAAGAAGCTGCAAGTTAAACATTTCCTCAGAGAGCAAGTAAATAAGGGAAACTAATCCTAAAACACAGGGCATAGCATATCTAGCAATTACACAGTTGTACAGACTCATTGACACACAGAGAAACAAACCCTGAGCCATTAAAAAATAACTCAGACTCAAATATGTGCACAGATCACTGTAAATTAAGATGTCTACAGTTACAAGCAAATTTGTTTCTCTATGGAAAGAAAACTATAGCTTACTTTATTCCTGGATTGGCAGTATTGGTAATAAAGTTATATTTATATATCACAGTTCATGTATTGAGAAAATGTAAGAATTTTAAACAGGATCCTTGAATAAGAACAAAGATGCTTGTTGTAGTCGAGATATGAATAGCAGCCACATCATTTGTCTGTTTCCTGCGTTGGCTTAACCAAAGTGGCGAGATAGGAAAACTAAATTTCAATTTTCTTGCAACAAATCAATTACGAACCCATGTGCACTTAGTGTAAAGAACTGTAGTTTACACAAGATATGTGTTGGGAAGAGAGTGGGGATGGAGAAAGGGCAAACCATGGCTGGCTGCTCGCACCTTGCAAGGCTTCCAGAAACGGAATCTGATGGAGGACAGCATCACCTTATTACCTGCAAAACAACATACCCATGCTGAATCTTCAGCAGGAAATAGAGCTAACTTAAGTTTGGCAGAAATCAAACTTCCCACCACTAACCACAGTACATTTAGAACTTCCACGGTGTTCTCCCAAGAAGGCACAATCAATTGCTAAACTAAAATGTAGAAATAATAATAGCATCAATAGTTATATGTATTCTTTCTTTTTATTAACACAAATCCAAATGAACAGCTAGCTGTTATTTATTTAGTCATGAACAAAAAAATCTCAATAACTAATCTTATTTCATACTTGTCTACTCTTAAGGTACAGAATGATTAAGACTTCCATAGCACTATGTATCTCAAAGGCTACAAATAAAACTGTTTTGTTCATGTGGAAAGCCACAATTTCCTACTGCAGAGAGCATAAATCAGTTCCATTATTAGTGAAGTTTAGACCATTAATAGTTCCAGACGATTATTAGTTCCAGACCATTATTAGTTCCTACATGCCTCAATAACTAACCTTCTGAAGTTTAGACCATTATTAGTTCCAGACGAACCACAGCTGTATGAGATATAATTCATAATAGCATCTACTGAGCAGATCCGGATGCAAATAGCCAAATAGTTTAAGTTAGGGTTTGTGCTGTACCTTTCCCACAACAACCAAGGAAGAGAAGGGGGCACATACCTAGTGGGTGCTCATCGACGAAGGACTGAGAAAGGAGGAACCAGCCACCAAAGCATCAGGCTATTCCTACCACCTCCAGCCAGTGGCGTCACCACAGCACAGCCGACTCGACACTTTGCGGCTGCCGGCCGGCACAACCAGGCGGCCATCTGTAGGGTCGCAGATGGCGGGGCACCGGTACGGTGGGGATGACACTCCCCGCTCGACTAGACGCCGAGCGGCGGCCCGGCGGCCGGCGGGGATGATGGGGGCGAGCCGGTGGCGGGGAATCTGGATCTCCACCGCTCGATGCTTGGTGGAGGAGCGGAGAAGAGATGGGACTTCCATGGCGTGGAAGCTGCAGGTGGGCGGCGTCGGAAGCGGAGGCCATCGTGGTGTTGGGGGCTGAGGGCGGCCGCCGCTGGTCTCGATTCCGCGGAAGGCGGCGACGCTAGGTTGTGTCCTCGCGTGATGCTGCGGGAGGAGATAAGGCAAGTGCGTCCTTTTTTCTTTTTCTTTTTTTCTTGCCAGCTTCGGAGTTGAGGCGTGTGAGCTGGTGGTGGGGTCCAATTTGTTAGCGTCAGACAGGCCAAAGCTATATATGCTTTTAGCGTCAGGCGGACTAACGTTAAATCTGAATACTTATAGGGTCAGACAACGCATCGGTAAATCGGGATTTTGCGTCAGATCGTCTCTCAGTCATCTTTAGCGTCAGATCATCCATCGATAAAGAAAAAATTTAGCGTCGATGTTCTAACGGTGATTCGGTGTTGTGGTGTAGTGTTTATTATTACTAGCAAAACATACCCATACGTTGCATCGGGGGTATGTGTAATTTAGTAATTTATTGTCATGTACTCGTGCTAAAAGCATGTGGATAGATCGATTTGTTATAGCAAATTAATTTGGTATTTTTTCTATTTTTCTATGTTTTGACGAATTTTGCAAGATATATGTTTTTTAGAAAAAGAAAAACAAAAGTAAAAGAAAAAAAAGCAATGTTGAAAAAAGGGCCCACTTAAATCTAACATTCATGTGGCGGCCACCCTGCACCTGAGGACCCGATCCTCTCCGCTAGTTACTTGTAGGGCACGGACAACCTCATTTGGCGTCTGGTGCCGCGGGCCTCATGGCTGGATCCGCGCGAAGAGTGTTGGGAACCCACCGGCGTGAATGAGCTTGTGCGAGCCGCACTCGAATGGCGGTGGCGAGGTCTCGCAGCGGCCAGCGGTTGTGGATGTCCTTTGGACCCGGGCGGCGAGGAACTCCGCCGTCCGCGCTCGGCGGTCGTTCTTTGGCGCCGCCAAGCAGGTGGGGGGGATCACACAGCCAGGCTGATGGGGATCTCAATGTATATGTTTCGATTTGTCCATCATGATTTCGATTTAGTCTACTCCTAATTTGCTTCTATTACGTTTAATGTTAGGATTTGGGAAGTTGTTTGCCTCCGTGTTTGTCTTCAACTCTGCTCCGCTTTTTTCTGTTTGCTACAGATTTTTATTCGTGTTCCGTTCGGTTTGCTCGGTGGTACCAGCATCTATTTTCTTTTCTTCTCTCCCGTGTAGCATCTTATTTTATTTCATGTTGGTTTTGGAAGTGTCTTTGACAACGAACAAATGAAGTTTTATTTGTACTGTACTCTTGCAAATCAATTAACAATGGAAGTTGCTATATTTCAGTCATCTGAAAAAAAAAAAAAAAGGTGGAATTTCAGTCGACAAGCAGGGCCCTTGGATGTGCATCCAACGGCTAGATCTGCTGACTGCGTTCTTTCTGCCAATTTCTGTTCTCTGTTAACGGGTCCGCGAAACCAACCCGCGAATCCAACACAGCAAGCTACCAGGCCCGCAAAACATTAACGGGCGCAAGCTCCGAAACCCGGTAACTCAAGTTTGTGCTCATTTGGGCCACAATCCAGCTATAAGCCCAATAAGTGGGCCACAATCCAGCTATAAGCCCAATAAGCATACATAAAACCATACATTTTGGGGGCCACAATGCAGCTATAAGCCCAATAAGCATACATAAATTTGATTATGGATCCTAGTATGTTGAGAGCTGCTCTCGTTCTCCTTTCCTTCTCCTATCTTTCTCTGTGGCAACTCATCCATTGCTGTTGCTGCTGCCTCATCTGCTCCAAATAACATAGTTACAGACAATGAGTCACAGGCTGACAGGCATGGGCACAAGGAAAACAAACGAGAAACATGAAGTGTCCAGTGCTGCTACAAGTTATTCTACAGAAAATGAAACTGAGAAGTGTAATGCAGGTACAGCAAAACAGTTTCTGCATGAGGTTCAGGTTTAGATGGGGCTAGTGTATAGTAAATATGGCCAATTCACGGTTGTTTCCTTTCTTCAATACAACATATATAAGCTGACACAATCACAAAAGACAAGTGACAACGTATTCCAAAATTTGTCCTACAACTTGGGTGGAAACATACAACAAGCAAAAGAAATCAATGCAAGTTTCCAAAATTCAGACTACTCAGTCTAGCTAACTGAAAACTAGAAGGGCATGTTCCAATTGGATGCTAGTTTAGCACATTTCTAGATTCCAGTGTTTTTGGAAATCCAAAGTTGTGGAGCGCTATAGCAGATGGGAGCAACTACAGACAACCAGACAAGGGGATATCAGTTCAGTTTGATCTGATATACAAAGACCATACAACAAACAAAATAGTAGGAAAGTTATAGTTAAAGACCAGATATTGCACATGAGAAATACAATAATTGCAGTAATTTAGGTGTGCAATTTACTACTAACAAATATGCAATCAAGAAGTACTAAAAAAGTACTAGGATTACAGAAGCTATCAATGTACTCAAAAAGAAGTACATTGAGTCTACCCTATCATAGATCTCAGAATACAACTCAGAGTACCACAGACTATTGGTGTACCCAACCACAGAGCACAAGTCACAGATTAGACTATTCGTGTATCCAACCACAGAGCACAAATCACAGATTAATAAATAGCTCACATGATAGCAAGCTCATAAATAGGCACCTGAAATCCTAAACTCAAAGGAAGCGTACGTGTACGTGTTGGCTAGCACATGCGTCGTATTTGATGGGCATAAACACGCAGAATACCAACAGATAGTACATATATATACTCTACACTAGAGGAAATGACTCTGAAGCAACCTAAAACTCCACCAATATGATTCAAACATTCCTACATTATCACCTAAATTCATTTCTTATTTCTTTTTGTTTTGAAAAAAGAGACAGAAACTTGTTGGTCAAAGGAAAGGCTAATCACGCACTCCTACTGCTAGTAGTAATCTTCAATGGTAGGAATAAGATGGTAGTAGTTGGTGAGAGTTAAACGAGGAGCATTCATCAGGCATGGCGGCTACAGTTGTTGCCTGCTGATGCCTGGCACGTGATGTCTGCTCATGCCTTAGCCTTGTCTACTACTTGACATGGTCAGAAGTCAAAAAAACACTGCAAGAGGAGACACCGAAATCGGTAATGGCTTCACCATTGTCATGGCCTGGCCAGACACGCAGCTCGATCTCCCAGCAACGGCCAACAGCCGACAGCTCAGTTGTGGCCGAGAAGCGACACAAGAAACAAGCGGCAGCTAGCATAGCATAGTCGGTGCAAGAAACAGGCTACAGGTGCGCATGCTAGTAGTGTCGTCTGCTACCAGACTCAGTCTTGCCAACAAGTTACTACATGCTATGCTACTCTCTCCATTGATTTCCATGTGAACAACAACACCAAAGTGTAGCTCACAGATTTTGATCTCCAGGCTGATCAGACCATTTGCGTTTCCATTTCCATGCAAGGCAGGGCAGGTTAAGAGATAGAAAGAGAGAGACAGACAGGGAAGTAATAGGATTTTGATCTCCCTACAGTGGAGTTGTTTGGCGGATTGACACTAACAGTACCAGGGGCAGGGCCTTTCACCTTTACGCTAAAAGTCGGACTGGAGGGCAAAAGCGAGCGCCCCCTTTTGAGAATCCAAGGAGATAAACTAGCTCTTGTCCCTCGATATATAGTGGGACAAGGGACCATTATAGACTTCTCATTTCTAGGTACTGATCAGCTAGCTGACAATGATGAGATAGAGATAGACCAACTAAAGCTATCTTCTTGAAATGTGAATTGGGCACAAATGAGAATTGAGACAGACCAATTCAGCTAGCAGAGTTTGTGCCTCATTGGGGAAGCTTAAGTGGTCTACTAACAACTGCAACTGTTCCCTCTTCCCTAGTTGAAATTTTTACAAATGTGAATTGGGAAAGTGGCTGACGATGACTCCACTTGCAAATAAGAATTCAGCAAGTGGTTGATGACTGACTCCACTTGATATAGTTGATAGTAGACCAGACCGGTTACGTTCAATGTGGGACCCATATTGTTCTTGTTTTGTTCGTCAGACCCACATCTAATCTCTACTACACTAAAATAAGACGATCTGCACAGAGACTGAAATGTGGTGCTCACCCTGCTGTGTCCCTCTGGAGACGATCTGCTCCCCTGGCGAATGCAGTTCAGGTTCCCACTGCGAGCGACCAGATGCAGAGACGAACCTGCGGCAGCAACGACGGCGAGCAATCAATCAATCAATCAATCATACATGGGTGAGCAACAGCAGCAGCAGCCTGACTGACTGAGCAAGAGGAGACCGACAAACCACACCGCACAGACAATTGGGGTTCATTGTAGGACAGATCACAATTTTTTATATGGATGCACTGTCACTCGGTATGCGAGCTACGGTCGGGGCCCTAGGTCGCCACTCACCCCGCCAGCACCCACCACCCCGGCGGGCGCTAGGGTTCGCGGAGCTTTGGCGACCTAGGGCCGCTAGGTCGCGGAGCTCCGACGAACCCCCGCCCGCCAGCCCCACCACCCTCTTCCACCACAGAGCGAACAGAGCTTTCTATAGGAAGGACAACATACAGAGCAGTACTATAGGAACAGTGCAATAAATATAGACATAACACATAAGGACAATTGACAAACACAGAGGACAATTGACAAATTTTTACTATGCAAGGACAATAAACATATTTCTAAATATATATGACTCAAGGAGCGTTGATTTGGTGTGTTCAAGGAGCATTAATTTGGTGTGTTCTAAATATGCATGACTCAAGGAGCATTAATTTGGTGTGTTGTAGCTCAAATCACAGTTAACAAACTACAATTTATCCTATACAACATATTGCATATACTAAAATCTAAAATTGTGTGGTTCGATACTTGCAATTTGCATTGTTGCTTACTGCAATTCTATAACTGAATATCTTTTGTTTAATTTTCATGAACACAAAAAATTAATAGGAAATGTTTTCAGGTCGTCCGATTAATCGCGATTAGTCTTCCTGGTTGGTCACTAGTGTTCGATTAGGAGGTTCAACTCGATTAGCTTGGCTACAAACTTGGTCAATCAATTAGTGGTTGACTAATCATGATTAATCGGCTGACTAGGACAAGGATGACCAGGTGGTATTCCAGGCTTCCAGCAACAAGTTAGCAAAAAAATGGAGTTTGGACAGAAATATGGACCTCTGGGCAGAAAAGAGAAGAACAACAACTCCCACAACTAAGCCACCAGCTAAACACTAATGGAGTCTTGATGCTTTCTTTATTGTGTATAATATAGTATATATATATATATAGAGAGAGAGAGAGAGAGAGGTATATATATATATATATGTATATGTCCTGATATAAAAGGGCGACTAGATGGACAAATCACAAATCATAGAAAATAATTTTTTTCTAAGGGAAATGGACAAAAATATGGTGTGATGGCATATAAAGGACCAACTCTACTGAGGTAATAACATTCAAATGTAATAAAGAGTTTCCTAGTGCAAGCTCTTGAAACATTTGTTTTTCCTGCTTAATAAATATAAAAAAAAAAAAAAAAAATAGTGGGAAAGTTATATATAAAGACCGGATATTGCACATGCTAAACACCGTAATTGCAGAACTTTAAGTGTGCAATTTACTACTTACAAATATGCAATCAAGAAATGGATACTACAGACATATTTATTATAAATTATATGCAACAGACATTTGAAAGATGGGAGCGCCTACTATCCAGATAGCAATCCAACTATCCAACAGAAGGCTTAAACTAGTGTCACCAAACTGTAGCTTAAAAAGACAATACACTAAGACTGAAAATCAAAATCACTCCAATTTGTAGTAGTTTTGAAGCTCATGCCAAAAGCAAATGGAGACAAGATATACTCCTGGTTTTAGAAAGCAGATGCAGCAACAAGTAGTTGAAAAAAAGGAAGACAAGTGATATGCTGGTTTCCAAACTCAACAGAAAAAATAATAACCAGTGCAACTGAATGAGAAATGAGTTGTAGACTGAAATTCAGATAACTGCAGTGGCCAGTAAAATTTCAAAGAAAACTCATCTCAGTTGCTTGAAAGCCTTTTCAAGGATTCAACTCCAAATCTAGCCCAATAATTAGACAAGGACTGAACTACAAGTCTTTGTTTAGGCTTACAGCCTCGAAACTTATACTCTATTGACCCTAGTGACAACAAGTGTCATCGAAATGTATTTTTGAGACAGATAGTAACTGGATGCTTGTTCAATAACTTGAAAATTTAAAAATCGATGAACCCAAATAATATCTAGCTTTATCATAAACAACTTGAAGTTGGTATGGGGCTTCAAAGAAATAAAGAATCATGGCATACAACTAAATAGCAAGAATGACATCTCTGCCTTAATCAAATTCAAGAAGCAATAGATCAGTGATACAAAGTCTAGATAGTAAGCCTACAATAAATTACACAGTGAGTCAACAGGTTTTACTACCAAACAGGTACCTTGTCAAGAAGGATCTCAATTTACCGGTCATTCAGGTGTTTCTACACATACAGTCAAGTCCTTGGTCCAAACCACTTCACTGAATTCTTGTACACATATAAAAAACAAACTGCAAACTAAAAATAGCATTCTCTTTTTAATGGAGGTAGTACATTATATAACTGCCTACACAAAGTGGCACTTGATGACTTTGTGCATTCTCAACTGGCACACAGGTCAGAGATTACTTCTATTATCCAAAAATAGGTCACTCTTTAGTCATGGTACGAGCCAAATTATCTTTGGCAGGCAAGGCAAAAAAGCATTGATGAACTAGGCAACTAGGCCACACGTTAATTTAATGTCATGTACCAGACCATCAAAGGCCAAACTAACTTATAGGCAGTGTGTTTGTTTTTTTTTTTTTGGATGGCATGAAGAAATCATTATCATTCGGTGGGGTCAACACACACGCACATGATTGGAAATGTTTTGGCAAAATTAATCTGAATGCACCAGATATGGCAAAACTAAGACAATTACAAATACAGATCATATCGGGTCTTAAGTCATATCCTAGGCAAACCTGACTTAAGGATTTGGTGGCCCCAATGCTAACTTCAGCCTCCTGGAGTGAGTAGACCAGCCTAAAGGAATCATCGGACATCTTGAACACCATGTATGCAGTGTAAGTGGTGTTCTGGGAGAGCATGTTGCAAGGTATCTTGCCACAGATTTCTAACCAGCAAACATTGATGAGTTCTGCACCTTCTGTGAACCTGTCACAACTCACAAACACAGTATTAGATTTTGGAATGTGCTCCTAACATTCATATGACAAGATACATGGAAGAGTGCATTTATTTAAGTAAAGTGTCATTCATTCAGCATTACTTATCGAAGTTGTGATGTATTCATTAAGGCTAGAGTCTACAAAATCAAAGTTCTAGAAAAAAAAATGGCCATTAATCTTTGCCCAATTGATCTTGGAAGATAAAAAGAACAACATTTGGTCATGTGCATGTTCAAAGCAGTATGGACAGGGTACGATTCTGCTTTATCACAAATTAACAGAGAACCTGGGAGTATTTAACACCATCAAATTGCATCGATTGGTCTCAAAACAATGCAATTGTAAAATAAAAGCGAATCACCATTAGACATGTCCATGAATGCACGACTATTCACTTGCATCTTTTATATTCCAGAATAGGAACTGAAATCGGTTTGAAGCACCCTCCTCGGCACGAAATATTAGTGCATTCGCATCAGAGCTGAGAGACGATAAATGGATTATACTATACAGGTAGAGATTTAGATTTTTGCAGACCTGGAGTCAGTGAGAGGGATCCATCACCAGAACTGCGGCGTATCGCCCCACATGATGCCGAGCTTCCTGGCGGACAGCATGTAGCACTTGGCGTCAGATACCCTGTCCAGCCACATGCTCTGCCCACAACAACAACAACAGCCGGGTGAGTGCGTGATCACATCCAGCTGACAGATCGATGGGGATGATCACAAAAGCTGACGGATCGATCGAAGATGAGTGGGAACCACCTCCACAGGACATAGACAGACAGATTAGTCTACTTCCCGGCAGGAACACATTCAGACTAAAGTGAACAAACACACCATCCGACAGAAACGCAGCCGACAGAGCAGCAAACTCACCTCCGTGCCGCCAGGGGCAACATGGGCCCATTCCCCGTCGCACCGGAGCTCGAATCCGGCGAATCGAGCGGTGCACGCCTGGCCCACACAGATGAGAGGAGCTAACAGTGGGTCGCCCGCCATAGCACACCAGTAGCAGTCGCCGGTGGACCCACTCCAGCCTCCAGGCTAGGGTTTCGCCCGTGGGACACACCGGGCTCGCTCGTCTCTGTTCCTCACCAAACAGAGAGGAAAACCAGTCAGCCAGTGCCAGGAAGGGAGAGGAAGCTGTGATGAAACAACACTCACACAAGGCAGAGCCGCAGAGGTAGCCGAACAGATGGCCATGGAGGAGACGGCATAGAGGGCGGCGGCTGGAGGGAGGCTTCACGAACAGCGTAGATGGCCGAGGACGGAGGGAAGCAAGGGGATGCGACAGCGGCCCAGCGCCACGCCGCCGGTGATGCACGCACAGTGGGAGGCGGCCAGAGAGCTAGCGGAGGCGGAGGAGCTATCAGATCTGGAACTGTGAGAGAGAGAGAGAGAGGAGTGGGAGTGGGAGAAGAACCAGAGAAGAGCTATCAGATTTTATTTTTAACAGGTCCGGTCTCCACACAAACTAATATCCAATAACAAGAAGCGGACCGTTCACAGACGTCGCCTTGGCTCCCGCTGCGAGTGACGCACGCACGACGCGTGTCGTCTGAAGTGAGCAACAGAATTCAGACGACACAAATATAGGAAAGATGTAAATATTATATTCGGACTTTTAGGCAAAGAGCAAACGTATATGATATGGTTACGTGCATGTAAAGGAAGTTCAATTCTATTTGCCAAAGACAGGACATGTATTTGGACTTGAAGAAGGGAATAGGTGAAAGGAAAAAGGGTGAAAGGAAAAAGGTGAAAGAAAAATTTTGAAAGAAATTTTTCGCTTCATTAGTAGGTATAAACTAAGTAAAAACATGCCCGTGCGTTGACGGGGCATCCGATACTCATGCTAGTAGCAAACCTGTCCAAGAGTCGTGCTAATAGCAAACATGCCGATATATGAATTTGGACATTTAATATTTATATATTGTATCTGGATCCAATAAATACTCAAAATTGAATTTCTAAAACATATATGGCATAGGTGTCAATATCAGATGCATCCAACAATAATTCTTAGTTGTCTGTATCCGATTTGATTTGATCCCTAAATGAGTGAAAGTCAGAACTGGCAAATTAGGATAGAGAAAAATCGACCCAAGTAAACAACAAAGAAAATTCGGATTATATGTGTAGGAAAAATCAATCCAAGTGAAAAAAGAATATAGAAGAAAAAGTAACATCCATTTAGGATAAAAAAAGCAAGAATAGTCATGGACTACATGATGGACTCCCCATGAGTGGCCTTTTCGTTTTTTTTTGCTTTGTCCCGTCCGTTTCTTTTTCTGTTATGGCTCTCCAGCGGTTGCTCATTTGTTTTTCACGCGCAATGCAATTGTGCTCTAGTTCATTTGAATTTGATTTAATTTGGATCTTGAGATCTTGATTCTTGACTTGAGAGGTAATATATGGATTATGAATTTCTGAGCTGGAACTTATTCTTGGACGTATGTTGTGTGTGCTTAACGTGTTTTAATAGGACTCTAATCTATTGGCTGGAGGTATCGTATTTGACTTGATTTGTTTTGCATCGTACGGCCGACAGGAAAAAAGAGCGGAAGAAAAGAAGGTGAACAAAAAAAGGGTGAGAAAACTTTTTGGTGAACGGAAATTTTCTCTCTTTATTAGTAGGTATAGATTAGGTATTTATTGCTGTGATTTGTAGCCTCCTCTAATTCCATTGTTCTTTGTTTACGTGCTTTGTTTGTTGTAGCTTATTGGTTGCTATCCTGTAGGCTGTAGGAAGGTCAGTTCGATTGAATAGTATGAGTAACCTCATGGGATGACATCTTGGTATTTCTTCTCCTCCATCTGCCTTCACTATTGCATCATTACAATTTCTGAAACAACTATTTTCACTCATATTTCTCTGATATATTTTTTGCAATCTAAATGTGTTTTTAACCTTCACAGATATTAATTAACTAACTGCACAATGTTTATGATGATTTCTTCCAGTATATTCTTTCATTAAGCTGTATATATACTCTTTCATTAGGCTGTATACGCGAGAACGTAAAAAAAACTTAAACAAGCTCCTTACTCCATAACAAAACTTAGATTGCTGGTTCCTGCATTCCCTCTAACTGAAGCTCAGAATCCAATAGACATTTTGGTGCAACAGTTACACTTAATCTAATCTAATACTCCTAAAAGAACAAATCCCACTAAGCTAATTCTCTGCATCCTCCTTGCGCCACGTCAACGATTTTTCAGTTATCTACTACTCCAAAAAGAAGAAACCCCACTAAGCTAATTCTCTACATCCTCCTTGCGCCACATCAACGATTTTTCAGTTATCGAACGAATCCCACCTCCATCCATCCTACGCCAGCGCTGCCCGCCATCCTTCTATGATGCATGCATCCGTGATCCACTTACCTCTCTCAAGTAATCCTCGTCACCATCCTCTTCACCTTCCATTTGGTAACTGATCGTAGTGCTAAAAATAGCTACACCAACTCAATCCAGCACTCGGCCATCAAGAGTCTTTTTGTATTCGTGCGAGAAGATTGAAACGGATATGGCCATTAGCCTTCCCAGGCTATATATCTAAACAGCTGGGTGGGGCGCAAATCCTCCCTTAGCAATCAACGATTGTGGCCTCCCACGGGCGAACGGTAGCGAGCTGGGCCGTAGGTGCAACGGCACGGCAAAATGCATATGCGTACAGGCTAGGCCATTCCGTGGGCGATTGAGAAGGCCATGGTGAGGTTGCTGCCTCGCGCTGGTGGCGACGCATGTGGGAGGTGCATATGGATCCGTGGACCGGAGAAGCAGCGGCAGTAGGAGCAAAGGCACGGCGCCGGCAGCACACAGCAGCGGTGGGGAGGATATGATGATGACTCGAGAAGTAAAGAACCGATTTGAGTACTTCCATCTATTTTGTTTTGAGTGATTTGAATGATCCACACTTTGCTAACAATTTGCTTTGAATCTATGGGCAAGGTTCCTATTGAGGGCTGAGGCAAGAGTATCGGAATTAATCAGTATATGAGGTCAGCAATGACGTCATTTCAATCTCTTCACCACAATGAGGTCAGCAATGACCTTCACCAGCCTTTGCTACTTTTTTTTCTGATCTATAAATCTGACGCAACGTCCCGAAGAACTCTGTCATCAGGTTGGACAGTGTGTGGGGTTTCCCTGGGGACCTTGACCAGATGGCCGAGCTATTCACCGAGCAGGCTGCGGTGTACGCCACTGCACGCCCGGCGTACCCAAAGGAACTGTTTTCCAAGCTCTCGGCGCTCACTGCTCACCACCGCCGCGCTTGGGACGTCGGCACTGGCAACGGCCAGGCAGCCATCGGTGTAAGCATATATGCATCTCAAGTCCCTGCTGCGATGAATGCTCTCTCTACACATATAAAGCAGCAGCGTTTTCTTCAATCTCTTCACCGACGCGGTTTAATTTAAACGCCCACGCCACGCCACGCCACGGCATGCAGGTCGCGGAGCACTACGACAGCGTGGTGGCCACGGACGCGTCCGCGGAGCAGCTGGGGCACGCCGCGCCACACCCCAAGGTCCGGTACCTGCACACCCCCGACGGCGACGCCACGCCGGGGCAGGAGGACCAGCTCGTCGCCATGCTGGGCGGCGAGGCCAGCGTGGACCTCATCACGGTGGCGCAGGCCGTGCACTGGTTCGACCTCCCGGCGTTCTACGGCGTGGCGCGCCGCGTCCTGCGGAGGCCCGGCGGGGTGATCGCGGTCTGGGGCTACAACCGCATGAGCCCCTTGGAGGACATGATGTCGCGCTTCTTCGACATCACGCTTCCCTATAGGGGACCCTCGAGCTCAGTACGACACTGCCGATCCTGACCAACTATGTAAAAATAATGCACAGAAAAAACATCTTTGTCAGATGTGTGATCCTTCATCCTGCCGGGTATCATGCAGGTATTTCATTGACGGATACCGGGACCTGCCGTTTCCCTTCGAGGACATCGGGCTTGGAAAGGAAGGAGAGCCGACGAGCCTCGACATGGAGCAGGAGATGTCGTTCGAGGGTCTGATCGACATGCTGAGGTCCTCGTCGGCGGTGACAACGGCGAAGCAGCAGGGCGTGGACCTGCTGGAGGAGCGCGTTGTGAAGGAGCTCGAGGAAGGGTGGGGGAGGGCCGTCGCTGGTGCGGAAGGTCACCTACAAGGCCTTCCTGCTGGCAGGCACCCCGGGGCCCCAGGCTGATGAGTGATGATGTTTTTTTTTTTTCGAAAGCGTACATATTGCACGTGCAGCATTCACTATCGGAATCAGAGGCGGCTTAGACCGTAAAACACTCGGCTTAGGTTAAGCCGAGTGTAACACTCGGCTTAGACCACACGGGCTACGTTTTTTTCGGCATAGAAGGCCTAAGCCGAGTGCCAAATATCGGGCACTCGGCTTTAGCCTAAGCCGAATGTTTTTAAATCTAAGACGAGTGTCAACGGAGCACCCGGCTTACAAGAGGAGATAACATTGGGACATTTTGACGGAGGTCTAAGCCGAAAGTGCCAGACTATGCACTCGGCTTAGATTTTTTTAAAAAATCTATGCCCAAAGGTTACACACGCCAAAGAAATTTTGAATTTTTTCCTGCAATTTCTAAGCCGAGTGCCTTGTATGGGCACTCGGCTTAGAGGTCCACGATTGTCTCTTTGCCGAGTGCCTTGCATGTGCACTCTAAGAAAGTCTTCATTCTAAGCCGAGTGCACATGCAAGGCACTCGGCTTAGAATTTCTTGCGTTTTTTGAAAAACATCTAAGCCGAGTGCAATGACCATATCACTTTCTAAGCATAGAGTGCATCCTATGCCGAAAGTGTTATGGTCATTGCACTCGCAAAGAATTTTTATTTTATTTTTTTAAATTTTCAGAGCGCATATATAGCAATTTATAACCACATATATATATATATATATATACACATAAATATCCACGGTCCACATTTATCACAAATATATATATATATATATATATATATATATATATATATATATATATATATATATATATATATATATATATATATATATATATATATTACTAGATATCACAATAATATCGCATATGTCATCACAACCATCCATAAATTAAATGTACATCATAATTCACATAGTCCAACACAAAACAAACAAGTCCACCAATGTAGCCAACACACATAAAAAAGTCCAAGTAGTGTTCGGGGCACAAGTCGATCATAAAAAGTCCAAGAGTGTGCGGGGGGGCAGATGGGCGAAGCCGGGCGGGCGGCGCTGGGCGCCGGTCGGGCGGGCGGCGCTGAGGGTTAAGGGCGGCGCTACGGGCGCCGGGTCGGGCGCGGTAAGGGCGCCGGAGCGCGCGGGCGTGGCGGGTCGTCGTGTCGACGCGGGGTGTGCTGGCGGGGGCGGGCGAAGGCGCGGCGCCGGTCGGGCGGGCGGCGGCGCAGGTGGCGGCGCCGGTCGGCGGGTCGGGGCGGGCTGGGCCGCGCTAGCAGAGTGAGTGTAGAGTGAGAGTGAGATTGAGGGAGAGGGATAAGGGAGTATTTCTGTTAAAAAAAGCCGAGTGCCCGATCCAGGCACTCGGCTTAGAGTAGCAAAAAAAAACCATGTCTAAGTCGAGTGCCACCTCCCTGGGCACTCGGCTTAGAATAGAAAAAAAAATAAAAAAAATCTGCCACCTTACAAACGCGCCGGCGCCAAAATCGAAAAAAAGAAGGCGCGAAGGGTAAAAAATTCTAAGCCGAGTGCCACCTCGCCTAGGCACTCTGGATTAGAGTAGGAAAAAAAAAAAAAATGTCTTTGTCACCTTCTGCCGAGTGCCGTAAGCTAAGGCACTCGGCTTAGAATAAAAAAATTCTTTATTTTCGATTTCCCTTTATCTAATCCTTTTTTTTCCTAATTATTTTTTATTAAACTTTTTAAAATACCATTTCAAATTAACTAAACAATGAAAATTTATAATTTTCTCGGAAAACGAACCATTATTTTATGTGGTTTTAGGTCAACATTCAATTTATATAAACGCAATAAAAAAATAAAAATTATCAAACGGATCCAAAAAATCCCTAAATTTTAACTTGCTACTATATTTGATATCTTCCGGCTATAGAAAAGTTTCAAAGTCAAATCACAATTTGACCATCACTATATATCCAACACACAGTGAGATCACTCTCACTAACTCGAAACTTCTAAGGAGATGTTCCAACTTTCAAGCGATGTTCGTCACAACTTGCTCTAAACCTTCTTAATTTTTTTTCCACAGCTTCCACATATGATATGACGACAACTCGTCAAATTTCGTGATTTTTCAACTTCGTTTTTTTTTTACACAATTTAAAAATCGTTCACCCACACGCTTCGTGTCGTGTTTCAAAACGAGATCATTGAAAACCGTAATCATATCATCTTTGGGGCCTTAAATTAGGTTGACTAACATGAATATCAATTTTACACTCAATTTTTCCAAATATTTGAATGACTGTAGTTCAAATCTCACCCGATAAAAATATTGTTTAAATGCAATTAATTAGTTATATATAGTAAACAAATTGAAAAATGCACTAAACTTTGTTAGGGGGTAGGAAATGTGATATGTGTTTAGCAGAAAAAGTTTGAAGGCATTTGGAAAAAAAAACTTAGCCGAAGTGCCCCCTTTCTTGGCACTCGGCTTAGAGCCTCTAAGCCGAAAGTGTTTTTTTTGCGGACTCGGCAAAATAAAAATAGACCGGGTGTCGCACTCTTAGCCAAGTGCCGGATCGAGACACTCGGCTTAGAAGTAACGGAGGGGCTAACGGAGTGGGGTAGGCTCACGGTTAAAACTTGCATTAGCGAAAGTGTCGACGTTAGACACTTTCGGCTTAGAACGCTTCTAAGCCGAAAGTGTTTTGGCTAAGCCCCCGTGTCACGGTTTTTAGCACTCGGCTTATCAAGTCTAAGCCAAGTGTTTATTTTGGCCGTGTGCCCTTGCCCGAGACACTCGGCTTAGAGGGCAAGCCGAGTGCCCGATATATGGCACTTCGGCTTAGGCCCGACACACGCCAAGGTGCCGTTTCGGTAGTGATTAAGGGAAAATAGAGTTATGGTTACATCCACTATACTTTTTGGCGAAATGCCATCGAGTTTAGTGGCCGCATTGCTGTGACCTTCCCCGCTCTGTTTTCACACTCAAAACGCCCCAATCTCTCCGTCGCCCGAGCCATGTCGTCACCAAGCCTGCAACTCTATCTTCAGCCCAGACTCTCCCTCGCTGCCTCTCAGGAGCTCCTTGAGCTGCAAGGCCTTGCTGCCTCTGTTACTCTCTTTTGATCCAGACGTCAGAGTCCTTCGAAATTCCAGCCGCACCCCCACATCTAGAGATCACTACCTTCTCTCTTTCAGCTATTTGGAGGATGATATGTTTGCCCCGGCGATTTGGAATAATTTCGCTCCAAGAAAATGCAAGTTTTTTCTCTGGCTCCTTCATCGACGGCGACTTAGTACCAATGCTCATCTTAATCACTGCAACATGAGACCCGATGGGCAATGCCCCTTTGTTCTGGTACTAAAGATTGCAGCCATCTCTTCTTCAGCTGTCGTCGTAGCTCATGTTTCTGGGCTTTCATCAACCCCGACCTCACTCACCTCGCCGATCTCAGCAACATTGAGTCACTCTGGGATCTTAACCCTCTTCTAGAACGAGACCCCCGGATCAGAAGCACTGTTCTGATCTGCATCTTGTGGAACATCTGGAAATGTTGCAATGCGAAAATCTTTCGGGGCGAAGATGAAACCAATATCCTGATCGCTCGCCGATGTAAAGAGGACCTCCTTCTCTGATCTAATAGATGTAGCAGAAACATTGACAGAATCAAAATCCGTTTGTGGTCTGATCGGTACCCCACCTGAGCTGTTACCTCCTCTCTCTTTTTAGCCTTTAGCTTCTAGCTTCTTCTTTTTTCTTGGCCCATGGGGCTTGTAACAAAAACAATAACGTAATTATGGTCCTTCATATTATGCAATAAAATGTTCAGGCAACCTTTATGGTTGCCGTTGTTTTTCCTCAAAAAAAAAAAAAAAAAGTTTAGTGGCCGCGACACTAAACACAAAACGCCGACTCTAACGGCGCAGCATGCTATGTTGTACTAAGCCTAGAACTATTTTGCGATTAGATCCCGAAGAGAAAGCTACTGAATAGCACTGATTAGCGGACTGAGCACACGGAAGCCCGCCGCGCACCACTCCTCCTCCTGGCTCCTAATCCTCCGTGCAAGTGCTGTGGGCGTGGCGGAGACGTTGTTGAAGGTGCGCCGATTGCGTTCCTTCCAAACTTCCCCATGTGACAAGCAGCACCAGCGTGTCGAATCCTCGGCGGAACGGCTGCGGCACCTGGGTGGAAGAGCGGAGCCACCAATGGACAAGAAGTGATGATGTGTTGCATTGAGAGAAGATAAAGGTGCATTAGAGTAAGTCCAATAAGCTTGTCTTATAGCCAAGCCATGTCATCTTGAGATCAACTTCAAAGATTATAACTCATACAATGATTACTCCCTTCACACTCCAAATTTTTTTTTATTTATTCTTGAGGGTGGGCGTACCACGCCTGCGGCCCCCGCCACCGAGCCATGGAGGGCATGCAAGTTCGCACATAACTCCACTATAATTGCTCTCCTTACGGTGATATCTCTGTCTTGGAGATCTCCTGTGATAACCTTCCCCGCTTCCTCTTGGTTGTCTCTCTTACACGCGCAACATTAGCGTAGGCCTCCAGGATTGCCATCCGCCTAGCGACACCTGCTTTGTGTGTGTGGCTTATCAGGTATTTGGGGAGCATCTTCGTAACTGCTCGCTAACTTTTTCCTGCTCAGGTGTGCTCACGTTCCGGTTTTCCGGGGAGCGTCTCCACAACTGCTCGCAAACTTCCTTTGATCATCATCTCTTTCTTCCTCCTCGGATCATCTACTTCCTGGTGGAGGTTTGAGGGACACACTATGAACATCGTCCTACATCAACTATGCTCCATGACATCGAGCAACGCACACTGTGGACTAGAGTGCAAATGGGGCCACTAGTGTCGTGAGCATGGGTCCCTGGTATAATTCTTTTCTTGAATTGTTAAATTCAATATCATTTCATGTTCATACCTGCTACTATAGTGCAAGTAGTAATATCACACACGTGCACATATATGTCGTCACCATTTTGCTATATTTTTTCTGGATTAAATTAAACATGAATTTGCCTAAATTCCTAACATATGTAGTTATACTTAGTCATAATTTAGCATAGTTTATAGTTATCAATTAACTCTTTTGAAGAGAAAATGTTACATATAATGTCTTAAAAATATAACTGCACATTTGAGAAGTACTCACTTTGTCCATAAATATTGTACATCTAGCTCTGGGGTGAAAAACCAAGGTAGATGTGAAATTACAATAATGCCCTTGTGAGCATCGGTGCGGAATGTGGAGGAAACGAGTCGACGGAAGCTCCTAGAGCCTCCCACATGTTTTTTTTTTTTTTTTTTCACATGTTGTTTTACGGCCCCTTTGGTTCACAAAGGAATTTTTTGTAGGATTGGGATTCCTTAGGAATTTTTTTCCTATCCTGCCCTTTGGATCACAGGTGAAGCAAAGGAAAATTTCCATAGGATTCCAATCCTGTGCTCCATTCCATAGGGAAAAAAATCCATGAGGTCAGAGTGGACGGAAAATTCCTGGCGGAACAGAGAGCGCGTCGTCGAGACTAGAGAGAGAGAGCGTTGCACTTCCTTCGTGCGCTGAGCTCGTGCTGCCGCTCCCCACGCCGAGGTCGAGTGTCCCCGCGCCACCACCTCGCGTCGAGCCCGCTGCTCCCCCGGCCCTCCGACGCTGGTGCCGCGCATCCAGAGGATGCGTTGGCTCCTACTGCGCCGCCGCTCTGCAGCCCTCAGCCCATGGTGCGGGTACAGGAGCGGAGCGCTCGCTGTGGCGCCCGCGCTGCCAGCGTCCGGGGAGGAACGGGCAGAGGTTGAGGAAGTGGCACCTCGCGGTGGCGAGCTGGGCCCGTCCCGAGGCAGGAGCAGCGTGCGGCACTGCGCCAACGCCTCTGCCCTCCGCCGGTGCCAGTGTCAGCGTCAGAAAGCGGGGTGCGCGTGGCAGCAAGGCAGTGGGCAACGGACTCCGGCGAGGTCACTCGAGCAACGGCCAGCGGCGAGCTCCGCTCGTGCAAAAGCGACGGAAACAGACGCGAGGTGGTGGTGCTCCCTCAGGATGTGTGGAAGAGGATAAGGTGGGCCCCGTTTGTGTGATGATGGCTGGTGGAGTTCGAGAGAGGGCGGAGTGTTCCTGAGAGGGTGTTGCCAAAGGACTTTGCTACGTTACTGTTTCCATAGGATTCAATCGACGAGGCAATCCATTCCTACAATTTTTCCTTTTCCTATCCTCTCTCTACAGTAAAATTCAAAGGGGCCCTTAGTGTTTTTTGGGCCCACACGCAACTAAAATGTTACATAAATATTCATGGGAAGGAGGGAGTACTACTCTATTATTAATTTGAGACCCATTTCGCATATCCGCTTCTCAGTTACAATAGTTACTACTGGCTTATTCGCTAGCTTTGGAGATACATTTGAGACGTCCTCCATCATCACAGTTCGCAAATTAGATCCATGATTCCATCGATCGTGTGTCACTGTCACGCACATCTAACATGTTCACGGCTTGGTGTAGACGGCGACGTTCCTCCAGTGGGACTCCATGCGGTACGACGGGTTGTGGTGCGACTGCTTGTACACGCCAAACTTGAAGTAGTGGTCCTTCCCACCTTGGCCTGGAGCTTCCAGCCTTTTTCGCCGTCGACGAACACGGTGACGTTCGCTGCGGCGGCGACGTCGTGGATGACGTGAGCCGGATCCACCGGTCGTAGACGCGGTCCGCCACCACATTGGTTAGCTGATGGTAGTAGGTGAGGTTGCCGTCGTAGACGTGCAGCATCAGCGTCGTGGCGTGCGTTGCGCGCCGAAGACCTGCATCACGGACGCGCCCGACGTGCCCCACGGGACGTACATGTCGCCCTCAAACTGCCACACTCCCGAGCTGTAGATTTTCTGCAGAACTCATGCAGAGTTAGTATATGAAGAAGACGACCTGGGATATGATGGTCATCGAGAACAATTCTTGCCGTTGTCACGTACATTAACTTTTGATCTCGTGCGCGCCACCGGGGTGGGTGGAGCTGATGGGCTTCTCGGTGGAGAAGACCCACATCATGGGCGGACGCCGCCCCGACCGGTCGTTCCGGTCGTGGAGCGGCACATTGTAGGGCTTCTGCACTACGAACCGCGACTTCGCCAGTTCACACACGGCTGAAGCCGGGTCAAGTGGCGAGAACAGCCGACTTTGGCAGCGTAGGGCAAATACAAAGACCGCCCGAACAGTAGAGGGCACGAGCTAGAAGAACCTGCCATGTCTCTGAAGTACTAGCTAGCTAGTGCGGAGATCGTACGCACATGATCAAATCGTCTGTCTATTTAACCTCTCGATCGGCTGCCTGGTCGATCGATGTCTGGGTATGCGGGGATGATGGCGACGGCGACAAGGACCCTCTGTTTCCTGTCGTTGGGATTTGGGAAACGAAGGCCTGGATAAGGAGAGGAGAGGAGAGGAGAGGATAAGAGACCTGCCCAGATCAAACAACTCAGCCAGCAATGCCGGCGACCACAGACTACTGGAAGTGTCGTCCCCACGTAGGCCTCAAATTTTGAAAACCCTTCGATCGAGCCCTCGTTACACCACCACCCACCTGGTCTCGACATCGTTTAGGCAAACCCAAAATAATGCATCGTTGCCGGAGTCCTATCGTCGTCTCGATCGGTGAGCAGGAAACAATAGCTTTTCACTCGGACGGCAGGAGAGTACGCAGCTTACTAAACATCATATCGGCGGAGTTTCAGGGGGATCATCCACGACCAGCGCATCAACTCCGGCGGCGGTGGAACCTCAAATTTAACAACGATGGAGAACCCCCACCCCCTTCTTCTTTCGTTCCGACATCTCCCGAGCAGAGAGCATGTGGCAGGCGAGCGACAAGGTGAGCGGAGGCATCGGAACGGCCCAATACACAACATCAGCCCAATAGCCTATCATTCCAATTCCGAATCTCCACCCTTAGCCGGTCCTAGCATATCCATGACGGTGACTCCCATCTTTGGCTCTCCCTCTCCTCTCTAGATTAGTGTCTGGATGGT
This sequence comes from Hyparrhenia diplandra, assembly GCA_015847255.1. NCBI lineage: Eukaryota > Viridiplantae > Streptophyta > Magnoliopsida > Poales > Poaceae > Hyparrhenia > Hyparrhenia diplandra. The sequence goes on from JADLZK010011027.1 coordinate 1,950,250, forward strand.
GTGGCTCCGTCGTGCCTCCCTTCTAGGGTACAGTGTAGCTGCAGCTCGCAACCAACATGCCGTAGCTGCAGCCCACCACCCCTTGATTGTTGTCGCGCCGTCCTAGTTGCTTGTTGTGGAGCTTGGGGTGATGTCGTACTGACACTCCGGCACTGCCCACTGTCCTCGGTTATGGAGGAGGAGGTGGTGGCGAGCAGGGTGAGCGACGTTGGTGCTCTGAGCGAGCTTGAAGCTGATGGAGTCGGGGTTGGCCTAGGCCGAGGTATGTCTCATCATAGTTGTGTATTGTTTTTTCATGTATTATCACATATAATCATATATTATACATTACATGATTTGTTGTTCAAATTTATAGGTGTTTTTCAAATTCTTCTTCAGTTGCTGTAGGCTGAATTAGTGAATTGTGATAAGGTGTTATGGGCTGCTAAATCAATCTTCAAATTTACTATACATTTAGGTAATGATGTGCGTATGAGATCTCTCCTTTTTATACTACTACAAGTTAAATGCCCGTGCGTTGCTACGGGATAACTAAATTTTATATAAAAAGCATGGATCACATGATAAGATAACAATACTATAAAATTAAGCAGTGATATTGAAGTAATATTTAATCCAAACAAGTTTTGTGAAAGTAACACAATCAATCATGGATATCACGGGTATGTAAACTCTATTTTATGGGATTTTACGTATTTCGACGGCATGCATCAAACATTCAGAATATACATGTACAAATGATTTTACATTCATGTATTGTGCATATAACATCTCCGTGTAGAGTCTGATAAACCCTTTAGGAGTACCTAGGAATATGAACAAATATGGCGTTAGTAATTTTTGCACAATAAAACTTAAATTAAAAATACATTGTATGTGTTAGTAATCTTCTATTACCTCGCCTAGTGCGTTAGAACCTCCTTCCATACAATATTCTTCGTGAAAATTCCATCAAACTCTACGTCTTTTTATCCTTACCTTTTTACACGGGTGCTTTATTTTTCCCGATGCCATTCTTTCTAGCATTTTTTTCTTCTCCATCTTTTTGGCCTCCTCCTCCCGTGCGCGCGCATCCGGCGGAGGGTGAGGATCTTGATATTCGCTCTTGAGGTGGCTCTAGACATCGCAACATACAATCGACCATGAGAGAACACGGTGCAGGGTAGATAGACACCCACGTTCGGGATGGTTTGGCCCCTGTGACTTGTTGGCGGTCATGGCGAAGCTCAAACGATAGGAAAGCGCTTCCTCTTAAACTCGAAGCGGGAACATCTCATCAGGCAGACGAGGGGGGTATTCGAGGAAGGAATACCCGCTTCCCAAGCATGCTGCCCAACCACGATTTCCGCATCGATTGTATTTCTTGAGAACCCCGCACCGCAAAGACCTTGTACCGTTGCCGCGACCCATTGGCGGGGTCAATATTCGAAGCAAGATGACGGACACCCGAGCTTGAGCTTCAAGGCGTGTGGAGGCAAGCCGTTGGGGTTGAGGCGTTAAGGAACTCTCTTTGGATAGTAGTTATGTGGATCATCGACGGCGAGTCAAACGTGATACACCATCTCGCCACCCTCGAACATATCAATCATTTTCATATTGATCATGTCCACCCAATCGTTATGTGTAGATAAAATCGCTCTCGGTGGTGATGTAGTCTTTATTCGCCATGTTTGCGTTTAGGTGCGGAAAGATGATGTCGATCAATGAGCGAAGATCCTTCTCGGCATCGCCCGAGTGCGGGGACAGTCTCTTCGGAATCCGTACATCGTCATCACCGTAAACCTCCTCCGTTCCATTACCAATGCGCCTAAATGAGATAATCACGCAAACCACGGGTCACTCTAAGCCCTCATGTTGCGAGCAGCTTTAGGTGGTGCATGGATTCCCCAAAGATGAGAGCTTCGTAGAGAAGCTCGGACTATTTGAGCCCCGGATCCTTTCGGCACAACAGGGGAGGACCGCCTGAAATCCCCCCCGCCAAAGACAACCGTCTTCCCACCAAACAGAAGGTGCGGCCGGCTCATTGTATCTCGTAGGCTCTTGTCTAGTGCTTCCACGTTTTGCCTCCTTGTCATAGATGCCTCGTCCCATATTATGAGAGCTGCTCGTCAGTAGCAACTTGGGACGTACCATCCTGTTTTGTGAATTTGCATCCATCGCCATCTTGAGCATTGAGAGGTAACACGAGCGCGAATGGCTCGTCATCCCACGGCAATATGGATCTTTGCGACTCCGGATGTAGGCCGTAGCCACGACAATCTTGTCCTGGCTACGTAGTTTCCGATAAGTGCCCTATACAAGAAGGTCTTTCTGTACCACGAGGTCCATCCACAAAGAACATCCCGCCCTTTTTGGTCGTGGGACGGCCGGCCATTATCTCATCGTAGGCGGACCTACGCTTTCGATGTTGAGTGAGTCGCACAATAACTCATCTTTGGGGTCGGCTCGACTCTACTCTCCTCAAGTATCTCTCGAGGAATACTGGCACCTTGTCATATGTGTCATCAATTTTTGAAGAGGCAATTTATCAAAACCGCTTCCCCATAGATAGCACCATGTTTCTAATATCTATCAAAACCATTTCCGCACCGATTCGGACATGGATTATTGCTTTTTGTAGTCCTCGACATTGCATCGTAGTGCTTTTCCCACAAACCAAACACATCATGTGGCTCCGTATACTATTATTGTTGCAAATAGCCTTCGTAGAGAGGAATGCATCTCGAATAAAGTAGCTTCAGTTAGACACTCATCCGTATTATTGTCCTCTTCTATTAGACCCCTCCTTTGCGCAGCTTCACGGAATGAAGGTAGCAGCTCTCCATCGGCGGTCCTAAGGTGTTCGTATGAGGTAGCACCGGCCCGGCATTATTTAGGAGGACACGAAGAAAGTAGTGTTCTCCCTCTGCGGGATGAGCCGATACGACTCTACCAACCTGGAAAATAGAGTTCTTTCTAGGCTGCGCGGAATTTGCCATTAGGCGCCAAGTGAAATGCTCCGGGAAGTCCCGATACAAGATTCCACGGGATGCCTCATGCCGCTGTTATAATCAAAATCTAAATCAACATTGAATCTTCGCGCTACCGCTTATTAACAATCGTCGACCTTGTCCTTTTTATGGAATGACACCATGTGCATGCCCGCGGATGAAGCTGCAGTACTGTCTTGTGTAGATAGTTCTTGCTCAAGTCAAAGCCATATATCCGCCATAGCGCCTGGGAGGCGTCACCCAACGGCCTCTCTATATTGCCCGATCTCATCAACATCGCCTACGCTTATCGGCTTTGTCGGCCTCCCTCATCACCACCGATGCCCTATCATGTCCCTTGTATATGTACTTGAAGATGTACTTTCATCGATTTGATGCTACCACATGCTTCAACATTTATATGGCGGTTGAAGGTACGGGAGCAGACGGGGTTGTAAGGCACGACCCAACGGTTGTCCAAGAAATGGCCTCGTACTTTTTCCGTGACGCCCATCATTGCGTCGCCGATAGACTGGGTATGAATCCTTTCCTTGTGGCGTTGACTCCGCAGGAATGCTTTAGGGTAATGGTTCTTGCATTCGCCTTTAACCACCGTGCCGCGGACAAAATGGATTAAGCTTCCCACGGGGACCATGCATCATATGCTTTGTTACCATCTTGTAGAGCTCGGGGTATTTCTTCTTGTTTGGTAGCTCGACCGATAACCATGTCATATTGCTCGGGACATGTGAGCTTGTATGTTCCATTATTAGTAACCGGTGTGCATGCGGCAAACCCCTCTTCCGGAACTCCACCACATATCGTAGGCCTTCACCTTCCCAAGGATGTCTTTCTCCATCAACATTTTCTTCATTGCATCTAACTTTGCTCTAAAGACTTCGTGTGACGAGATCACGGGCCGGTCTTCTGCGGTGTTATGCGGCTTTGGATAAAGTTCATTCTTGATCGCCCCAGTTAGGGTTGCACGTCATCGTGAGGAAGATATCAGGTTTACCATACTTTAGATACGAGAGCCATTGCATCCATGTACCGGCGCCTCATATCACGGGGTCCTCCTATGAATGAAGAAGACAACACAAGACGCCTTCCGACATTCTCGGCACTCCCTTCACTGCATGCATTTGTCCACGAGGCCTTGATATAGGTCGGCTCTCAAAGAATCGATTGTTCGTGTATGTAGTCCAAACGCGAGCTCTCAATCTTGATGTGCGTGTCGACGAAAGAACCTGTTGGAAAAAGTCGGCCGCCATAGAGTATTGGATTAAATACATTTGGTCGCATCTCGGAACTTGTAGCATGATAGTAGTCGCGCTTGCGGATACACACACATTTCCAAGAGGTTACGCAAGGAGACAATGGTCGAGTTAGTACTATGATATAACGTAACTAAGTTTATATTGAATTAATGAAAAGGGTTCAAGGTACCTCCATCGTCATCGCCATTAGCCGTACCCTCTTTCTCAGCACGCCTTTTGCGGATCTCTCGAGCTCTCTCAACTTCTTCCATAGTAACATTTTTTTTTTTGGAATGCAATTGTGCCACCCGAGCTCACCCTTTGGGGCGAAAAGCAGGTATGAAAGCGGGTCATAGCATGGCATATATGAGCGGATGCCATGTATGGACCGATCCGTCCCTTGCGGGACCACGCTATCTTTGGAATTGGCCTAGGCGCTCACTCCCCTCAACCCGGGCCGGCCACCTCTTTTTGCGATAGGCTCATTATATGTTCTCGGTCAAGTCAATTTGGTCAAGGTTGAACTCGATCACGATAATCCTCGACGTTCTCAACATGTCCCATACGCCGTAGTTCTTTGAGTAGGGATTCCCATTAAGAATCCCAACCAATTGCTCAATAACTTCCCCTGTCTTTTTGGCGCAAGCGCTACGACACTTGCTCATCCGATGCTCGAGGGGACGGATCATCGTCGTAAAAATAAAGCTCAAGGTGTCTCTTTTCAACACCATCCTCTTTACCAAAAGACCGTATGTTATGGTAAATCTGTCCATGAGCACGCGGGCGTGTAGATACCCCAGTTCTCATGTTTGTGGTGACACGATCTAGGTGGCGGTACAAAGAAGTGAAAGAGAAGTGGCCATTGAAATATCGATGTTTGCACGAAAGTGCCTAGCATCGACATCCGAGCTTGACCACAATCTCACGAGCTCGGTGGTGTATCGGGGAGTTTCAAGAGTAATCTGTCCCACTCGGCGCCCGAAACCGGTGGTTCACCCTCGATCCTCTTTGCGCGATTGCAATGCTTGCAATTTGGCACCGACTTTTAGCATGTGCGACTCGATGGGAGATTAGCATAAACCCGGTCGTATGGATCCGGGACATCGAGGCTCACTATTATCTTTGGACATCCGCGTCGTTATTGTGCACGTCTCCATCCTCGTCGTGATACGCCAAAACATTGATGTTTAAGGCGTGTTTTGCAATTGCTAAAAATTGTCTTCTTTATTAAGCGTGGTACCTTGTCGGCGAAGAATGCGCCTCCTCCTCTTCAATGTCTTCCTCAAATATGACATCCAGCGTCATAATGCGTACACGGCACAAGCACATATATGCATAACTCACGGAACATGATGGCATATAAGGTAAGCAAAATTGCTAAAATTTAGTAAAGAAAATACCATCCTCGGCGACATCGATACGCCATATCGGGTTGTGCACCGTTTTTGAGGCATTGGGCGGTACCATCAACTACAAACGATCGTGTTTGAGTGCATGCGATATTATTAGGCGGTGGAACTCTAGATTCTGTGTGACATCATCTCGCACATACCAAAATGGCATGAGTTTTTAGAATAGAAGAGTGAATTTGAAAATGACGACATATATGTACCGTTATGAACCACACTTTCGGCGGTGTTAGGTCGTTGACATCACAAGAATTTCCATTTGCACAACCCCTAGTCATTCTTGCAACATTTGATTCAAAAGCCTTATTGCGACGGGACATAAGGGCATTTCTCTCTCCATTGTTCACCCGATGCCTATGTATGGTATGTGCCGCATCGAATTCAGGGGGTATCAACTTCGGATCTTCAACTACGACCCGGTAGCGATGTAAATAGGCGTGCCACCAAATTCGGGTATCTCCATATCAAGTGAAGCCTTTTTAGGGGTATGAGGTGGAGAAGGGAAAAAAAGGGTGAGGGTTACAATGAGGGCTCTCCATGGCGATCGAGTCCGGATGCAAAGTGTTGGCTCGATGTTCTCTCACCATCTTGTTGTAGTTTTTCTTCATCTCTTTTCGCTTCATCTCCTTCTCTTGTGGAGTCATTTGGAGTTTTCTTGCAGCATTTTTTTGTGCATACAAGTCACGTCGTCTCTTGTTTAATAGTGCCTTTTGTTCGGGAGACATTGCTTCCCTTCGTGCTCTATCTAGCGCACGCTTACGCTCTTTGGACACGTGACAATTTCATTGGTAGAACTTGATGGAATTACAATACCTATATATAATAAAATAATAAAAAAGCATGATCTCAAATTAATAAATACAAAGGGCACATATTGCAAGAACATTAACTTCTTAATAAATTGCCATGAATTGCCCACTACACTTTATCTTTTCAAATAGATAATATTAATGAAAAAAAACCAATGTACCTGGGTTTAGATCAGGTGATGCATCAGTCAAGTCAATCATGCCACTTTCATCTATACATGTATCGGGGATTCATCTACATATATTTAGAAATAACATGATATTAACCTAGGCCTCGACATCATACAAAGCCTAAAAAAAAAAATAATTAGTATTATTAGGAACAAAGAAATAAAAATGGTACATGTGTCATTTTTATCGATCTCCATAGGTTCGTATGACTTGTTTTGATGTAGCCAGTCACTATCTTCATAGCCATCGGGGCTTTCCGTGGTCGATTCAACTGCGACTGATTCAACATATATATAGTTTTAGAACATATGTATACTATATAAGAATAGTTAATCTAGAAAATAGAATACTAAATTCATAAAAAAATACTAAATTCAGAAAAGCAAAATCAAGTTTACCTGTTTTTTCTGATGATATCGTTCACGACGCTTTCTATTTTTTCATTTCTTTCTTCTTGAGTCATTGCCTCCAATCGTGCCTTTTCCCTTTCCCATTTTAGCTTGTTGGGATCTGTGTTTTCCTTATTTGATTCAACACCAACACCTGTTCACATGATATTGTATTAATGATAATGTATCTATATCAGAACAAATGTTTGTTCTATGTTTGATTGTTAAATTTGTTTTGCGGCGGACCTCTTGACCCAACAGCTAGTACAGTTTCGCCTTTGTCTGATGATATTTTTCCCGTAGTTTTTATTTTTTCATCCCTTCTTTCTTGAGTCATTGTCGCAGTACGTGATTTGTCCCTTTCCCTTTTACGTTGCACACGTTCATCAACCTGCAGTTCTGAGTTTGGAGTCTGGTCACCTATTTGTAAACATGTCGACAGATATTTAATTAATTATAATTATTAGCACAAATAATACAATCGAACACGTCTATGGACATAGAGTATGAACAATTACCTCCATTGATGGTGTTTGGCAAGTCTCCAAATGGTGTACGACCTTCGTTACCTTGCATAGGTTCCATTGTGATCAAACTGGAGACAAAATGAAGCCATATTTAGTAGGCTTAATACATGTACACAAATCAGTCAACTTATGTGCATAGCACTCCTTTTTTATTTTTTTTAGGAAACTAAAGGGGCGAGGTCCTTGTAGACAACTTTGAACTTTATTAAAACAAAAAACAGAGTTCTCTATAGCTGAATGTAAGAACCTCACCAATTCTTTGTGGCCCTTTAATTATTCCAAAAGGTTGAAAATCTGCATATCCCAGACTATGACAGAGTACTGATCACCTCTTGAAACTATGCCACATTCTGAACTGGTAATCTGAATTCCTGCAAGGTTCAATAAATTGACAAGTCACAAAATCTGAGGACAATAATTAGGAAATGATGATTAAGTACTTAATGATTTAGATAATAGTCAGTACCTAGAAAATTTACTATGTCATAATTTAATTCAATTCACTGTAGCTGTTGAAAAGTGGAGGTCATTCAGCTGTCAATTTGGTTATTTCTTGTTGCAAGTTATTAAGCCTGTCATTTGCAACACGTAGTACCAATGTGATACTTGACAAGTTTACATATATCTTGGTGGCAGGATTAATTTTCATTCCTTAGATTCAGAAATAGTCTTTTATTTCTTTGAAGCTGACATAATCTGGACCATGTTTATTTCCTTCAAGCTGACATAATCTGAACCATGTCAGATTTGCCAATTAAAATTTCTTTTTGCACTGTTTTTTTTTATCTGCAGAGAAACCAACCTTGCTAAAACAATAACTGCAATTTCAGAACACCTGGTTCAATTTTTTTTTTTTTTTGGAATCTACATATATAACTATAATAAGTAGATAAGAGCATATAATGACCGTGTGCCTATTTGTTGTAGGATCATGCATTTCAGTTGAACGTTAGATTTCTATAGGATGTGATCCCCATTGACTGAATCAGTAAAGACACCATACTAACATTTTCCATGACTGATTTGTCATGGCTGAGTGCTAATTCAAAGTCTCCTAAAATATTCAACTAAATTTAGCGCTTAAGAACTGAAGGTATGAGCACTGAAAGCTATCAGGCAACAACTAAAATTACCATACCTCCTTACTTCTATCAGCCAACAGGCAAAAAAAAAAATAAACTGAATCAACGCTGCCCTTTAACATAATCTTGAAACCAAAGAAAGATAGTCCTGAAATATGTGATGTAAAAATCATGGCCCAGTTATTCATCTCGGCCTCAAAATGTACACTTCTATATTGTAAATATTTTCTTTCCATTTAAATTTGTCACAATCAGTTATGGAAATATGCACATGATGTTTCAGAGAAGCATGAGACTAACTGTTTGGCGCTCGTCGTTGGTGGGGGTAGCGTCGACCGCAGTCCGTCTAGGTTGTCGAGGTGGTGTGGAGAAGGGGTTGGCGCAATGTAGTCCTAAGAGCAGATGCAGAGCGTGATTGCAAGGCCTCCACCGCCTTCTGTTCCTTTGTTTGAACACCAACAAATTGCCTCTGTTTAAACACCAACAAATTTATTATTCTTGAGGTAAAACAGATTCACTCAAAGCAAAAGACAGCTCCAGAAAGATGTCATGCAAGATGCATTTCAGTGCTTCTACATACCATTTACAGTGAAAGCTATAAAATTTTGAGCAATTTATATAAAAAAACAAATATACTTGCATCCAGCAGCACCAGAGAAAGCTTTGCAAAAGTGTAACTACTTGGCATGGTCAATCAGAAAGAGGGAGAGAAAATAGTCCAGCAAAATGAAGGCAACAGGAAGCATAGCCACTTCTGTACAACAAGGTTGGATTAGTAAAATACTTCTGTACCCACGTCAAACTGATTACTAAAGCACCTTTAGAAAGTCTAATACATACTAACCAATCGAATAGCAGGCAGTGACCTCTCGAGCTCGGAACCTGCACAAGCTGGCCTATACTGTTAACCATCAATTCAAATTGCCATTACAATATAGGAGTTGGATGGTTACCAATTAATCAGTCAGATGCAAACATTGGGATTAAACCAACCAAAAGTGATTGTTCCACCTATTTTGCCTACACACGAAACTTCCGTTAGAGCAAGAACCAGCAGAGTAGAAAGTTCGATGGCTAGAATGTAGAACCAATCACCAAGCAATGCAAAGGAAAAAAGAGGGCACGAACTGAGACGGCAAGGAAAAAAAATAGAAAAATCACCTGTTCAAAGCTGGTTGCCGGCTGCGGTGACGGATCCAATTTTGATTTTGCCGAAGGCCGAGGGAGCCTTTGTTGCGGACACAAGCCCGGGCAGCGACGACCCTACTGTCGATGCTAGGGTTGCAGCCGGCACGCGCGGCTGGCGGCGCCGGGACGTGAGCACGTGGATCCACCGAGGCGTGCAGTGGAGGCTGTGGAGGTCGGCGGCGTCCTTGGAACGCTCGCAATGGAGGCTGGCGGGATGGGATGGAGGAGCCGGGGTTTCCTTTTGTCTTTGCACGGGAGGGGATGGATGAGTGCTTGCCGTGTTTTTTTTTAGATTAGGAATTGTTGCCGTGATTTTTGGGTGGGGACGGTGGCACTTTTTGTTTTCTTTTTATTGCCGTGATTTTTGGGGTGAGGGACAGGCGGCATTTTTGCGTAGCCTTCCATACCTGGGGCGGGCGGTTGAGGCTGGCGAGCGCAGGTTTCGCAAGAGGTGGGCTGGAAGTACCAAACCATTTATCGCACCAAAAGTTGTCCATCTTTTATTCTTTTTTAGGTTGTAGAGACTAGTTAAATGCCCGTGCGTTCTTCTGGGGTAACTAAATTTTATATAAAAACATTAATCGTATAATAAAATAGCAATACTATGAAGATTAAATAATGATATTAAAGTGACATTTAATCTAAACAAGTTTTATGAAAGTAACACAATCAAGCGTTCAGAATATAACATGTACGTATGATTTTACATTTATGTATTATATATGTAACATCTCCATGTAGTGTCCGATAAACCATTTAGAAGTACCTAGAAATATCAATGAATATTGGCGTTAGTTAAATATTATTTTACAATATAAAATAAATTACAAATACATTGTATGTGTTACTAATCTTCAATTACCTTACCTATTGATTTAGAACCTCCTTCCATACAATATTCTTCGTGAAAATTCCATCAACTGCTGGCGTCTTTTTATCCTTACCTTTTTTACTTGGTGCATTCTTTTTTATTTTTCCCGACGCCATTCTTTCTAATATTTTTCTTCTCCAACTTTTTGGCCTCCTCCTCCCGTGCCTCGCATCGAGGCGGAGTGCGAGGATCTTGATATTCACCCTTGATGTGGCTCTAGACATCGCCACATACAACCGACCGTGAGAGAAAACCGGTTGAGGCGGATACACACCCACGTTCGGGATCGTTTGGCCCCTCGTGACTTGTTGACCGTCATGGCGGCTCACCGATAGGGAATTGCTTTCTCTTAAACTCAAACGGGAACATTTCATCGGGGCAGACGCAGGGGTATTCGAGGAAGGAATACCCGCTTCCCCAAAGATCTTTGCCCAAACTTTGTGTGACACCATCTGCAGGACACAAATGGTATTAGTTACTGGAATAGAAGAGTGAATTTGAAAATGACGACGTATAAATAATATATGTACCGTTGTGAACCACACTCGATTGTGTATCGTCGTTAAGCATCACAACTATTTCCATTTGCACAACCCTAGTCATTCTTCCAACATTTGTTTCAAAAGCCTTATTGCGGCGGGACATAAGTGCATTTCTCTCTCCATTGTTCACCCGATGCCTATGTATGGTATGTGCCGATCGAATTCGGGGTATCGGCTTACGGATCTTCAACTACGGTTGGCACGATATAAACCGGCGTGCCTCCAAACTCGTGTATCTCCATATCAAAGCGAAGCCACTTTAGACGATTGAGGTGGAGAAGGGAAAATAGGCTGAGGGTTAAAAGTGAGGGGCTCTCCATGGCGTCGAGTCGGATGCAAAGTGTTGGCTCGGTGTTCTCTCACCATCTTGTTGTAGTTTTTCTTCATCTCTTTTCGTTTTACTATCTTCTCTGTGGAGTCAATTGCAGTTTTCTTGCTGCGTTTTTTTGAGCATACAAGTCACGCCGTCTCTTGTTTAATAGCCTTTTGTTCGGGGAGACATTGCAGCCCCTTCGTGCTCTATCTAACTCGCGCTTAAGCTCTTTTTTGGACACGTGGCAATTTCGTCGATAGAACTGGATGCATTTACACCACCTATATATATATAATAAAAAAAGTACGATCTCAAATAAAATATAGATGGGCACATATTGCAAGAACAGTAATTTCTTATTACATTGTCATGAACCACAATTAGGTTGCCCACTACACTTGTCTTCTCAAATAGATAACATTAATGAAAAAAAAGAATGTACCTAGGTTTATATCAGGTGATGCATCAGTCGCATCAGTCAAGTCAATCATGTCACTTTGGTCTATGCATCTATCGGAGTATTCATCTACATATATATAATAATAACAATGTATTAACCTTGGCCATGGCATCATACAAACAAAAGAAAAAAATAATTAATATATTAGGGGAAAAACAAAATGGTACTTGTGTTATCTTTATCAATCTCCATGTGTTCGTATGAGTTGTTTCGATTTAGCTGGTCACTATCTTCATAGCCATCAATGCTTTCCGTGGTTGATTCAACTCCAACTGGTACATCATAATTACACAACAAATAAGCCAACAAATGATTGATGCAAGTAGGTGGTATCATTCATAAAGAACATAAAACTTTTCTTATGATAATCTTAATTTGCAAAGCTTTTAGTCCATTGGATCAATTTTTCTAAGTCGCACAAAATTCTTTAGCTCAATGTATATACATTTAGGACACATACATCACAATATATTAAATAAACAAAAAATGGTGATAATGAATTTGGAAACAGAGAATAAGAATACGATGGACCTCTCGACCCATTCACAATAGTAGTTTCCGCCTTTCTCAAATGACGATTTTCTCTACGTTTTTTATTTTTTTCATCCTTTTCTTCTTGAGTCATTGTTGCATATCGTGCTTTTTCTCTTTCCCTTTTACGCTGTGCACGTTCATCAACTTGCACTTGTGAGTTTGATGGTGCCTGACCAGCTGTTTGAAAATAAGTTGATAGATGTTTACTTAATCCACCATAAATAATACAAGTGAAAGCTGCTCTGGAATGTGTATAAACAATTACCTCCATTGATGGTGTTTGTCAAGTCTGCAAATGGTGTACGACCTCCATTATTTTGCATAGGATCCATTATGATGAAACTGAACACAAAATTAATCAGATCTCTGTCGTAGCACCTTTAAAAACTTACATGCAAATAAAAACAGGAGTGCATAAGATGCTAATATGGAAAGGATAAATTCAGATGAGTTCTCATTCTAGTTGACTAAGCTGAGTAGTTGGCAAGTAAAATGCACGATTGTCAAAAGCATAGCAGTCATCATCGCATGGTCACTAATAGGGGCTGCTAAAACAATATTTCAGTGATTATAGGCTGACAGTACATAGAGCTTAAGGCATTATTTGAACATATGTCCATTTGTTAACCTCAGTTCTAAATGCATGGGCAATTTCAATTTCCTGAGTTCCTAGCTATACAGACTACAGGAGCAGACTCCAACTGATCAATTCATTGGAGAAAGAGGCAAGTGCATGGACACAACTGGGCAACAGCTGCCCCGAGCCAGCAAATCACATGGAAGGGACAAACAGAGGTCCTGAACCAAAAGCTTCCTAATGTTGTGGTGTTTACCTGAAAAGTGCTGGTGCAAACAGAGGTCCTACACTCAAATTTCTCGGAATGATATTCCTGTGTCTTTCTCCTTGTTTGTCTGAATGATTGCAGTGGATATTCTAAGTCTTCAATATTCCTCAGAATGATATTCCTGTGTGTTTTTCTTCTTGTCTGTCTCTCTTGTTCCTGTAGAATTGGCACACCATATATATTAGTAATTAAGAGTATCCTGCTGCTAGCATCACATTTGTAAAAGTAACATGCTCCAGATATGAAATAAGAGAGGAACTAATAATAACAACTCTAAATATAGTAAAAAGTAAAGGGTTTAAAAGCACACTACACCATTAGTCTAAGAAAAAAAATAGCTATTTCTTATTGCAAGTTGCTGCTTTAAGATTCTGTATTACAATTCTGGTAAATCAGCACATTGCCCTTGTATGCCCTGTTGAAAACGACGAATATTTGATAAGCTAGTAAGGTAGAGGAACTAATAAAACAGCGGCTGTTTGATGCCTTTATTGTTCAATATTTGCTCAAACATTAAGGGAAGTCTTTTTCTATGGCAATCAATACATAGTTGTGCAGATAGGTCGTCTAAACATATGTTAAGGGAAGTCTTTTTTCCATGGCGTTCAATACATATTTTGCTTATCAAGTATATCCATGTACTCCTCTAGGTTCATGCCAAAGAACAGAAGGTCAAAAGCCGGGAAAAGCAGGAATAGATAGAGTATCCCAAGCATTGAAAAGGTCTATAAAATTATTTACACATACACTACTAAAGTTACCTTTCAAAGCTTGTTGCGGCGCTTTGCAAAGTCAGGTAGTCTTAAAGTGAGATCGTCTCAACCTGCACCATATATAAATTCCATTTTAGGCTATTGGAAAGGAAAACAATCAACACAATATATGGCCAAATAGAGTGTAGCTGATTTCAAACTATAAGTGAGTAGCATACAACATCACTGGAGAAAAATGAGATAGCATTCCTTTTTATATCTAGAGGAAAAGTAGCAGTTTCATTAATGCCTAGCACTACACGGTCGGCGAAGGCTCGCCGACCGTAGTGGTCGGGCGAAGGACGGTCGGGCAATTATTGGTGGCGTAGGCGTGGCGGTCGCCGGCCGCCCAAAATATCACCGGTCGGCGTATCCTTCGCCGACCACCAAAACCGACGGTCGGCGAAGAAAAAGTTGCCGTTAACGGAGCGCCGGAGTGGGCGGCGTTCACGCCGTCTTCGCCCGACCGCCTTGTCATGGGGCGGTCGGCGAAGGTATTTTCATTTTTCCTCTTTGCCGACCGTTCGCCTAGGTGGGCGGGGCAAAGGTGTTTTTTATTTTTTTTTAACAATTTCTTCACCGACCACCGCCCATATAGATGCTCAAATGAAGCTGAATTTTTTTTTTTTTTTTTCACCGCCGACCGCCCTAGCATGGTGCTCGGCGAAGGCATCGGCTTTCGCCGACCGCCCCGTGGCAATAACGGTCAGGGCGAAGCTAGGATAGTGGCCGCACCGGCCAATTTTTCCCAAACCGCCGGCCGCAATTGCGCGAGGCGGTCGGCGAAAAGCTCCTTCGCCGAAAGCACTACGCTCGCGAAGCCCTTTTTTTTTTTTTTTTTGCTTTTCCCCTTGACAAACATTAGTAAATAGATAAAAAATAAAATAAAAGCTATTCTCAAGTTATAACTAATAGCAACCGACAGTCCATCGATCTCATATGTAAATAGATAAAAAATAAAATAAAAGCTATTCTCAAGTTATAACTAATGATCAAACATTAGTCATACATATTCACATACACAGAAGTGATGACATTGAAAGTGATCATATTATATTGATTCATGTATCAAACAAATACATTATACATGTAATGTCACTTAACATCAAACAAGTCCTTGTTTGAAGTATCTCATGATCAAAAGAAAGGCGCTAATCCTAGCTGATGTTCAAAAATTTAGCACATGTCATGGAAAACAAAAAACATTGGGCAATCTCAGGATCTGCAACCATGAAGCCATTCAGTTCTGACCAATGAATCGGTTGGTTGCACATCCATAAGTACTATGATCAGTCTGTTGTTTTTGTTCCTAGGCTGGTAGCATCATCCAAAAGTTTCTGAAAAAAATAATAGAATGAGTATAAGTTCCAATGTACAACTTATAAGGGGACAGTTTCACAAATATATATATATATCACATATCACATTCTGTTTTGCTTCTTTAGCTGTGGTATTTTTTAAGCATACAAGACATCTAAACCTAGGTATTGGATGCAAAGAGACAGTGTAACTTGTACATTGGATGCAAAGAGACACTAATTAAATACTTCAGCTAACCTTATGAAATTGCTGGAAACACAGTTTTAGATTATAATGCATATAGATCAATTGAACTGGGACATTACAAGCACATAACTTTTCATCAACATATAAGAGATTGCAACCTCCGATCATAAGAATAGCCTCTGCCACTACAGAAGTTAAAAAAAATATGAGTAAATATAACTTTAGCTAGCTAAAATGCTATGGCAGATTGAGAGTGTACGCACAAATGCACAGTTATGTGCTTGTAAAGACACAAACGGCATTAATCATACTCTTTCCCTCGCCCTCATGTCAGAAGGCTTCTTCCTATTTTCCTCTGCAAAAAACCAGGAAATTCATTTCCAAGCAGCATCTGCCCATCCATATGGTAGGGTCACAGTATGATGAAAAACTGAAGCCACTAAGTAGAAAGACTGAAGCCATTCAGATATTTTGAAAGCTTGGGTCAAATTGGGACTGCAGGTATTCAGTTCAGTAATGTAGAACTACCTCTAGCTTTGGCCTGGTCTGCAGATTCACTTTGTTTACCTTGGCAGAACTAGCTCAGCACAAGCCTAAACTTGTTACCTGAACACTAATATTTATGTGCTGACATGGATAAGGATAACCACAACCATGCATGGTGATCTGAAAATTACCAATCGAAACTTTCATAATGTGGTAGTTGTCCACTTCAGCATGTAGGTAGAGTTTTTGTATGATACTTTGTATGTGTAGCATTAATCTATCTAAGAAACTGGTTTGTTAAATAGCACTAGTAGCCAATAGCCAGTAAAACAGACAACCACCAATACCAGAGTCCATGATGTTTTCTGAATCCTGCTATGATTTCTCACCTGCCCAAATATGACTTCATTCAGGTCACTTATGGATGGAGTCCTCTGTATTAGGCGAGCCTGAAATTTTAAGTTTTTATAAAAATACATCATGCAGCGCCTCCATGCCATGGACCTGTGTCGGGAGGTGCAGGGGAGTAAGGGCTCAGGTGGGTCTCACCACGCCATGGATCTGCACGGGGAGGGACTCCTGCAACACCACCACGGAAAGGACCTGCGGAGGGTGGATGAGGGGCTCACCTATAGGATCCAAGGGACACGAAGGTGGGGGAGAGCGTACGGGCGCCACTGCATCGAGGTAGATGAAGCCGTCGCCGTAGCTGACGTCGAGGAGGGCGCTGCTGCTCGAGCTCGGTCGACCGCCGGAGAGAATCAAGAGGTGCCGCCTCCGGATCTGGTCGTGGGAGAGGGCACAGGAACCTCGGCCACCACCTCGCACCCTGCGGCTCCATGTCGCGGCCGAGAAGCCCATCGCGGCAGATCCGGAGGTGAGGATTCCCTCACGTCTGGTCTCCCCCTTCACTTGCGCCTTGGCAGCTGGGCGACCGGGAAGGCAGCCGGCGGGAGCGACAGGGGCAAGCAGCCGGCGGGGGCAGCCGGCCGACGGGGAAGGACGGCGGGGCAGGCAGCCGGTGGGTGGGGTGCGAGTGAGGATGGAACGAGAGGAGGCGGCGCGCGGCCTTCTCCTCCTCCTGCGGCCCGGGCGCGGCCTTCTCCACCTCCTGGGCGCGGCCTGGGCGCGGCGGCGCGCGGCCGCGGGAGGGGGCGGCGGCCGGCGCCTGACCGGACGGGGGGCGGCGGCCGCGGCCGCCGCCGGTGTCGGGGCCGGGCGGCGCGGGGTCGGGGGCCGGCCTCCGGCGGGGCCGCGGGGACGGGGAGCGTCGGGGGCGGGGCGGCGCGGGGTCGGCGGCCGGAGTCCGGCGGGGCGACGGGGCGGCGCGGGGTCGGGTCCAGCGGCGGCTGCGTGTGTGTGTGCGCTGAGTGTGTGCGTGAGTGTGGTGTCTGAGTGGATAAGGGTTCAGGGTTTTGTTGCGGTCGGCGAAAGCCGCCTTCGCCGACCGCCCCGATCTGGCGGTCGGCAAAGATTTTGCCTTTTTTGGGCGCGCGTGTGGAAAGGGTTCGCCCGACCGCCGTGGTACGGCGGTCGGCAAAAAGAGTTTGCCTTTTTTTTAGCGAACCGGTGGGGTCGTGGGCCCGCGGCCGCCCGACCGCCCGTAACCTTGGCGGTCGGCGAAGAGCCCTTCGCCGAGCGCAATTTCACGCACTCGGCAAAAATTTTTTTTTTTTTTGGATTTTTCATTTCAAATTTTTTCTCGTGGCTTAGATAGAGTGTTTACAAGAACATGTCAAAATTGGACATTTTTTCGCACATTTAACTATTTTTACTACTTTTCTTCTTTTACTCGAATATTTTTTGACAACTAAAATTTGAACTGCAGGTCCTTAGAAAAATGGAGTTATGTGATTGGAAAAATGATATTCTTGTTTGTTAGTATATTTTGAGCCCTCATCTATGGACACGTGAGAAAATCAAAAGATCTTGTCTTGTGAGACATTAGATTCAGGTCTTGCGCGAATCATTTTAAAATTCTAAAAAGAAAACGAAGTCGGAAATTCATGAAATTTGACGAGGCATCGTTATATTGCATGTTTAAGCTGTGGAAAAAATTTGAAAAGGTTTCATGCAAGTTTGCATCAGGATTTCGCTGAAACCTAGACATCTCAACTAGAGTTTGTGTTCTCACATCTTTGGAGATGTCATGGTAAGCGCCACCGAGATGCAAACGCGTACCGAAATCGACTCAAACTTTTTTCATAGTGTACACATGTGATATAAGGACAACTCGTCAAGTTTCATGATTTTTCAACTCCGTTTGAATTTTATAAATTTAAAAAAAATCGACCCGCAAGTGAGTCGGCGTGTTTCAAGCACAAGATATTTGAATTTCAGTGTCGGCCATGGATGAGGACTCAATATAGACTCACAATCATGTTTATCATTTTTGAATCATTTAGACCCATTATTCGAATCACTTGCGTTCAAATTTTAGTTTTCGAAAGAAATTCAAATATAACATGAAAACTCATAAAATATAGTAAAAAGTTTTAAAAAATCCCAAACTTGAACAATGAACTCAATGTCTTGTAGCTAAGTGTTGACACTTGTTATCATATAAATTTATTAATTAAATAAACATGAGAAAGGGGTATAAATCATAATAACAACCTAGAATAGGGTGTCACTAACATATTTCCACCAGTTTTGGTAAAGTTGTGAATTGCGGGGACTAAACAGAAAAACACCGGAGAATTCGCGAGCCGTGCGATTACGCAGCGTAATGCAATCCAACTCGAGAAAGACTCTAGAAGGCTCGGGACTAATCCCGGCGTGATCGAGACTTAGCACCCAAGAAAGCATCATCTAGAAGACTCGAGAAGACACGGCGCGCCGCGGACCCGGGTGGGCTACACCCGGGCGGCCGCCCAAATAGGAGGCCGGCGGCCTCCCCTCCGCCAAGCAAGCCCCGCTTCGGAAGCTTCTCCAACCGCCTCTAAGGCGCAATCTAATCCGCTCGTTTAATGTCGGTTTGATCCGAGGGCGACGGTGGAGTACGAAGTTGTATCTAGGTCAAACCCTAGCACCTCCTCCGGACTATATAAGGAGACCCCTAGACCCCCTTTCAGATCATCAAGTTCTCAAGTTCATCTTGGCGCTTCAAGATCCAAGTCATCAATCCCACGCTCTAGAAACACCGCTTTAGGAAGAGTAGCAATCAAGATTAGATCTAGTAGGAAGGGAGAAATCCGGCTCGACGTCGGGAGGCGGCTCAAGATCAGGCCTCATTCTTGTAAGTTCTTCATTGTAAGTAGTCTTCAAGTTCCGAACACGTTCTTAATATGAATATCTTGATCATGTTTATATTCGAGATTATTTGTTCTAGTGTTTACTTTGATTACACGTTTAGCATAGTTGAATTACTATTATGTTCATGCATGGATTCGTATAGCGCTCATCTATTAATATTATGGGTGAGTGGTAGAGACGATGTAATCGTGGTGATTAGATCTTATTTGCCTGCGTTTGCACCCTATATGTCGGGTCGTGTGGTAGATCGTGGTGGTGGTGCAAAGACCATTGAGTCCTTTGCAATCCATCCCCCGTATGTAGGACTAGCGGATGATATTATTCGGGTTGTTCTAAGTTTTCGGCCTTAGTCTTCACGGATTACGTCCTCATGTGTGGATTTAATTAGTCTTTCTTCGATGATTGTTAGATGTATTGCACTAATCAAGTAGATCCTAACTTATAGTTTAGAGTTACATATTGGAGTTTCTAATGCTAGCTAGCCTATGAATTGCTATCGCCCCTTTGTTTGACACTTTCTACTTGCACACTGGATATGACTTGGTTGAATCTATTTATCGAGAACTTTTATCATTATCTTTATTGTGAACTTTGATCCCTGTTTTATGTAATTGATAGATTTAATACTTAAGCTTTGCATACGAGAGATGATTAAGATGTTTAGTACACACATGCATAGTTAATTCATGATAATAGACTTCTTTCCCTGTGGTAGAATATAAATTCAATACACGGTTCTTACTCTGGTTAAAATGCTACAATGGTATATTCATATCTCGCGGCGCTTGCGGATACCCAGTTTATTTATTCACTTATTGAGAAGTTTATCAAAGCATAGTACGAATATTTTATTCTTTGCATATTAGTAGTTTAACTATAAGGATGACAACCTTTTCGGATATGCTATGAACTGCAATGAATTATTTCTTTTAGTTTTATCTCGAAGCAACATCGATATTTATTTTTTGACGCCATTGCTAGTGATAGGTTTATATCTGTTTCTAGTTAGTGACGTTAGAAATACCAACACTAAGGCACGTGAGAAAAAGTTGTGATGGCAAATTCAAAAAAATTTATATGGCGAGCACCGAAATAGGTGCTTTCGGCGAAAGGTAGTCTTCGCCGACCGCCCGGGTGTCGCGTGATCGTGAAAGATTTCTTCGCCCGACCGCCATGTGTCGGCGGTCGGCGAAAAAGAATCGACCCTCGGCATTTTTTTGGCACGCCCGCGTGGCGGTCGCGGGCAGCGTTTTTATAAATTTAAAAAAAAAAAACCGCCCGACCACCGACGGAGGGCGGTCGGCGAAGATGTTGATCTTTCGCCGACCACCGGACGGTGGGCGGTCAGCGAAATGTCTTGCGACGATTAACCGTTATGGTGGCGTCGGAAACGGCAGCGGGTTTTCTTCGCCGACCGCCGGGCGGTCGGCAAAGAGAGCGCTTTGCCAAGCATTGCTCTTCGCCGACCACTTGGCGGTCGGCGAAGACCTCTTCGCCGACCGTGGCACTTTGCCAAGCGCGGCGGTCGGCGAAGAAATCTTCGCCGACCGCCAACTTTTCAGGTGGTCGGGCGAAACGCAGCGATGCGGTCGGCGACGATCCAGTTTCCCGTAGTGATAGGGGGTTATGTGCTCCTCTGTACTACTGAAAATCAGGATAGCATCATTATCGTTGTGGAAATCCCATAAAAAGGTGGAGGATGGTCTGGGCACCAGACAGCAGTACACCTCATCAGAGAATTTGATTACTTCTTGATAATATGAGTGTCCAACAAAACACAGATCAGCAGAGCTTTAGGTTGCAGTACAGTATGGTTCGATGAAACCACTATACATGCATATCACATACAATACAGTCTGTCTGTCAGTTCCCTTATTTGGTAATGGTTCTTGGCAAAAATCGTATTTAACTTCTTGGCAAAGTTCAGTCTGCTCAATAATGACAAGAGTGCAGCATAGAGATGGCACACGCACCATAATTGCTGCAAATGTGGCGAAGCATGTACCTGACGTTTCAGAAAATTGAAATCTACCTACCTCTTATCTGCTTCATTCTTTTTTTCCAGCCATACTGCCAATTCTACAGAGATTAGTTGTGTGTATTATTAGCTTCTTTTGGACTTTATGCACGCTGTCAGCTAAGATTCTGCTGCCCTGTTTGTTCAGTGGCAACCAAATCAGTGGAATCAGTGGATCCACTGATTCCAGGCCTGCATTGATTCCGGCCTAGGATTGGATCAGCTAGAACCGAACAAGGCCTAAATGAGCCGTGCCACGATAGCGGAACGGTGGACCTAGTACATACGCGGCGCACGTCTCGTTTAGGCAAAACCCTGAATAATGCATCGTTGCGGGGAGTCCGTCCTGCCATCACATGCACTTGGGTGGCCGTCGTCGTCTGGGGATGTCAGATGTGGAGTGTGACTCGGTGAGCACGAAAAAATAGCTTTGACGCACGCGCAGTGACAAGACATCAGATGTGGAGTGTGACTCGGTGTTGCAGGAACGCACGCGCAGTGACAAGACATCTGGCGCGGATTTTCAGGGATCATCCCCAACAACTCCGACGCCCCTCCCGGTTTAACAAAAGCGGCTCGCCGGGCCGGCAACTTTGTCGCTTGCAACCCTTGCACCTGCAGTCGAAAACAGATGTAGCGTGTTGACAAGAGAGACGGACACATCTCGTGATCTATATACTCCCTCCGTTCCATTTCATTTGCAACTATGGGAAGCGTGTCCGTCCAACCGACTAAACTTTGACTACGTTTGTAGAAAATACGTTTAACATTTATATCTCCAAATAAATTTGTTAAAAACTAGACTTAAAGATCTTTCCGATGATACTAATTACTTAGTATAAAATTTTTATATATTTTAATAAATAATTGTCGGCAGTTTGAAAATACTGTTTTCTACCGAAGCGAGAATTGCAAGTTTTTTCGGAACAGAGGGAGTACATACATATACACAATACAGCACACCAGAGAGCCAGTGAAGGGTGTTTGTGTGTGCGTGTCAGCGACAGAAGGTTCAGTGCAGCAGATTTCATGGCTCGTGGCGTGTTCCTGCTCCTGGCCTCGCCGCCATTGCGCTTGTTACTAGTTCTGCTGCTGCTGCTATCTTCGGCTCGCGGCGAGGACCTCCTGACCCAGGGCTTCACCGCCGTGGAGCTGGCCGAGGCGCAGTTCAAGGTGCAGAAGCCCTACGACACGCCGCTGTCCGAGCGCTATGAGTTCGTCAACGGCGTGCGGCGGATGTGGGTGTACGCCACCGACAAGCCCATCACCACCGCCCACCCCGGCGGCCCCCGCACAGAGACCAAGATCGAGGTAACACTACACAAAACCAAGAACGTCCACTTCGCTGCAGATGCTGACATGAGTGACATGCACAGTAATAACGGTTTCTTTCCCGGTTTCTTGTCATCGCCCGTCGGTGGCGCACGCACGCAGCTGATCTACAGCTCCGGCGTGTGGCAGTTCGAGGGCTACGGGTACATCCCGTACGGCACGTCGGGCGCGTCGGTGATGCAGATCTTCGGCGCGGCAGAGCACGCGACGACGCTGATGCTGCACGTCTACGACGGCAACCTCACCTACTACCACGACGACACGAGGGTGGTCGACGCCGGCGTCTACGACAGGTTGTTCAGGCTCAACGTGGTCCACGACGTCGCGGCGTCCAACGTGACGGTGTTCGTCGACGGCCAAGAACGGCATGTCGCACCGCATGGAGTCGTCCTGGAGGGACGTCAAGGTATTCACCAAGTGTTGATCCCGATAGAATGCTTCGATCCGGACCGCCAGCCATATGGTGGCCACCCGAACTAGTAGCAGCAGCTCTCTGTTTCGTCTTTCGTACTGTAGCACTGTATAAACAACAACAACAATAATAATAATAATAATAATAAAGTGCTCACCACCAGCCATGTGGAAATTAACGTTCGTATTCATGTTTCGTTTTGAGGCTGTTTATACCAAACTTGTGTGGTTAGACCCTGTTTTGCACTCATGCATTTTCTTTGGGTAAACCACACAAATTTGGGCAAACCAAAATTCGTGTGGCAAGGAAGGACCTCTCACACAAATTTTGAAAAGAAGAAATCAACAGAAAAAGGGGGGAAATCCAAAATTTGTGTGAGAAGATGGCAAACCCCACACGAATTTTGACAGGAACTCATTCAAACAGATATCATGTCAGTCAACTCTACTCTCACTCATCCGGATGGATATATAGGCATGTTCTCACAGATAACACAACACTGAAGATTGTGCCACCACATTCTGGTCAATCATCAGGCTGCAACAGTTCACAACGTCACTGAACACCTGTTATGGAGCATTGTAACCAAATCTTCCACTCTTTTCATCGACGGGCTGTGAATGGCAGATGCATGACAGAAGGGAACTGATTTGGAAGTGATGAGGTGACAAGTTTGCCCAGTACATTCAGAACTTTCATCTTCTGCAATTCCTTCCCTGAAGCGCAAAGACATAATTGTCAGGCACAATTGACAATACTAAAGCAAAGATAATAGTACTGAAATAAAATTCAGAGATGCAAAAGTCATGCTAAAAGTATTACCTTCCTCGATCAATAGATTGGCTGCCCGTTTCTCCAGCTCGAAGGCATGGTTACTTCGTCAACGGGTGACAATGACCGAAGCTCTACAGTTCAGCCAAAGGAAACAATTTTTATATAAGATTAATATAACAGTTGTGTAAAGTACAAATCAGAGAACAAAAAAGATTCGTGTGGCCTGATTGCAGTAAATTGCATTGAACTAAGATGGAATAGAAGCTTACTCTGTATGTATTCTTCCTGGTCTGATTGCTCATTATGTCTCAAGAACGCCTGCAGACGAAGAAATCTTTCACCCAATCTTGATTGCTTGATTTTGGTAGATGAGATTGATTAGGTGCTAAAGCAGTAGCTACAGAGCTTTGCAGCACTGCAGTAGAGGACACCACATTGCTAGGTGGCAGACTAGTAGTCACAAAATTTGCTAAAAATAGAAAACATGAATGCATTATAAAATGACAATTTAAAAAAATGGACTCATAAGGCATGCACTCTAAAATAAACCATTTTAGAATCACATCCTATATATAACTGGAAACTTAATTCAGGACATATGTGAAACTGAACTGAAATTAAAATTGTAAGAATTTTACTAATTTAAGATTTCTGAAACTGAATATATAATGAAGCTATTTGACTAGTACTGAATATATAATTAAGACAACTAGAATAAAACTCAAAAAGATGGACTGCATAATGCCGACACGCAAAACAGGGACTGAGCTGGGAATTTACTCTTGCTGGAACTGACATAAGTTAGTTTCTCAATTCAATAGGACTGACGCTACATCCTCCTTTCCCTAGTTGGAGTGGCTGGTGGATAAAGCACCCGGGAGGAAAAAAAAAAAAATAAGGATTACACAAAGAGGACAGTGTGGCTTGGCCAAATGGGTCAAAGACCAAAACGAGTTTGAGAAAATCCCATCAAACAACAAACTGTGTGTACCTTCAGATCATCATATTTCAACTGGGTCGTGCTGAAACTGATGTTGTCAACCACCAAGCTACAATCACTCATCTGCAAAGCATCAGAGATAGATTGGCACGCTTTCTCAAATTCCATCTCCAGCATGCACAATACGACATACTATTTTCTATACGGTACTCAATCTGGACTTACTGTCAGCATGTCATTCCTGTCATTACCGAGCACCATGACCAGGTCCTCCACCAGCACCATCAAACGCTCCTTGGATGCAACTGAAAAACAATGAAAAATAAATTCAATCAAGGAGAATCAATAAAAACAATGAAAAATAAATTCAGTCAAAATAACATACAATCAGTGATTCAGTCAAATCCAATAACATTCAGTCAATGCATGGACATTTCAGCATGGCTCACAAAAAAAAAAGGAAAATGCAGATAATCTTATAAATAATGCAGTCACCCATTTACATTGAGTGAGTCAGAGAGAAATTATGGGATAGAGCCCACAGACTAGGCCATCAGAGCAAAATAAAAAGTATATCAGATTCAGCAAAAATAAAAGAATACAACATGTTAGAACTAGATCAAATCATGGATTTGAGGGTCTGCATTCAGAGATTAAGCTCTACAAACATTCAGATTAAGCAAAAATACAGAGTAATGGGGAATGTGCCACAAACCTGCAAGGAGCGCGGATCTGGTGCAGATGAACATTGTGAAGGATGAAAGAATGCTTTGATAACTCGCCGAGGACAGACAATCACTACTTTGGAATCTACTAGTTTCCCTAGGGTTATTTTCTTTCCCTACGGTTTTGGACGGATCCTAGGGGAAAGATATATTTCCCTAGGGTTAGTTAGCAAAAGCGGTAGGAAACTTGTCTTTCCCTAGGAACCTTTGTGGAGTTGAAGGAACGGTCCCAACAAAGAGCCACATCGGCTGCCACGTGCGCTGGTTCCCTAGGGGAGAAGTAAAAATCGTAGGGAAAAATGAACCCGAAGAGGCCGGGCGCTCGTGCCCGTGACCCATGACTCTCCCTCTCCCAAATCTCGCATCCCTTTTCCCCAAAGATAGAATGGAGAGCATCGCAGTGGCACACCTTACAGCGCCATGGAAGGCTCGCCGATGGCGCTCCTCCCAGAGGCTAACTCCCTCCCCGGCGGCCGTCCACTACCACAGAAGGCTTCTATAGGGGGCGGCTGGTTTGCCTCTGTAGGGCGGTTCGACCCAGCCGCCCCTAATCTTCCGTTGCTACTAGGTGATTAGCGATAGGGGCGGTTGGTGATGCAAACCGCCCCATTGTATGAGCCGCCCTCTACAATTAGTGCAGTATGAAATCGCGTTTTCAAAATTCGAAAAAAAAATACCAAAACATTTTTTTTTGAACGGAGGAAACAGCCCATCGCCATGCGCCCGCCCGTCTCCGTCGAAGTCGCAAGTCGCAAGTCGCGCATTTTTTTGCGTGAAACCACGCGCTACGCGGCCGGCGGGATTCGAACCCGCGACCTCGTGCTTGCGCGCGACCCCTCCCTACCAGCTGCGCTACACACTCACATGTGTCCATAACCCATTCCGCGTCCCCACATATTATACAAATCCGGAAAGTGTAAATTGACAATTTGAGGCCCTAAATGGATTCAAACTAAAAAGTCGTCAACTACAAAGTTTCATAACTTTTCGAGATCTACATTCCATATGTAGAAAGTTTTTCCATCCGAGGTCGTTTACGAAATTCGAAATTCAAATTTG
This sequence comes from Hyparrhenia diplandra, assembly GCA_015847255.1. NCBI lineage: Eukaryota > Viridiplantae > Streptophyta > Magnoliopsida > Poales > Poaceae > Hyparrhenia > Hyparrhenia diplandra. Next base: position 1,976,873 of record JADLZK010011027.1, read on the forward strand.
AGACATTCGAACATGACTTTTGCATGACTAGATGAATTCAAATTAAAAAGTAGTCAACTACAAAGTTTCATAACTTTTCGAGATCTATATTCCATATGTAGAAAGTTTTTCCATCCGAGGTCGTTTATTTAAATTCGAAATTCAAATTTGAGACATTCGAACCACCGACTTTTGCATGACTAGATGAATTCAAATTAAAAAGTCGTCAACTACAAAGTTTTATAACTTTTCGAGATCTACATTTCATATGTAGAAAGTTTTTCCATCCGAGGTCGATTTACAAAAATTTTAATTTTTTAGTGTCTCGTTTCAAAATTCGGGATCCCTTTGTAGGGCGCCTCAATATAGAGCCGCCCCTACTTGTGGACGCGATAAAGGCGGCTTCGTGATTGAACCGCCCTATTATTAATAGTAGGGCCGGCTCGTAACACCAGCCGCCCCTAATGTGGTCACTATAGGGGCGGCTCGTTTGGGGTGTCGCTATAGGGGCGGCTCGTAAAATGAACCGCCCCTAATGCAAAAGGGGGGCGTTCTTACAGTAAGCTTTTGTAGTAGTGGTCCCGGACGTCGTGAGCTCAGAGGCACGGACGCGGCTTCTCCCTCCTCCGCACCCATCGCTGATGGTGCGCTCGACCGACATCCCCGCCGCCACCGCCAACTGCTCCCTCGCCGTCGCCGCCATCCATCCACTCCCTCGCCGGTATGCAGCACAGTTCCCTACGGCGCCACCGCCAGCGCCCCTCACAGCAAGATCCTTCCGCCACCACCGCAAAAAACGCCATGAGCCCGTAACCCTAGGCAGATCCGTGCTCTGCCGACGGGCAGCGCCTCCGCCTCGACTCATCAGTGTGCCACTGCTGCTGTAAGTCCTTGCATCGACATCGTAGGTACTAGCAATCCAACCTCTCCTCTTCCAATCGACTAATCCCAACTTTTCCCCAAATCATACCATAGAAAAAACGAAGATCTGTGTGCCTTCTAGGTACATTATTTGATTTGACATCTACCAATCTCGTAGTTCTGCAAGATTGAGGGTAAGATCTGCCATGCAACTGTAATTTTTGTTCCTGTACTTCTGACATGTCCAGCAAAGCTACCATCCCCCTAATAAGCTGCATTGCCTCGGGGAATGTAGTCTTTTCTTCTCCTCGATATTATGTTTTTTGTTTCATCGTTTCTTTGTTCTTTTTCTCAAGGTATTCTCTGCAAAGAGAGGTCACTTGAAGCTTTTTAATTCAGTCACAACAGTTCTTCAGCAGCACTTACTGTACCTCCCAGTGAAATTTAGGAATGTTAGTTCCCTCACCAAATGTAGTATGCTTCATATATGATTTTGGATCGAACGCTTAAAGGTGTTCAAGATTCACTGTTCATTTGTTCAAATTGTAATATGCCTTCAAGCTTTGCATTATGTCCCAGTAGAGAACCTAATTTGCTTCCTGGAGTTGAAGTAATGGCATGTATAAGTCTTAATTTCTTATATGTGTTGTGTCTGCAGCTTAAAGAAACCTGGATTGTCCCAACTCAAAGTTCTGCCACTGATTCTAGAAGACAAATAATGTCAACCTGTAACTGCTATGAGGTAATTTTAAATAGTAGTTCCATGTAGTTTCATTGATTCTCTGATCAGCCAATTCAATGGAAAATTTTGGTTTTAGTATTGCTTGTGGAGTTTAATTAGCTAGAGATGACCCAATTCCTGAGTTGAAGTAGAATTTCTGAATTCTATGCATTTAATTTTGCTCTAGTTGACCTGTATATGTCCAATGTTCATGGTGTTCTTTATTCTCAGTTTGAAGTGCCTACTGGCCAAACCATCATGTTGATATTTATTTTTGTAGGCATTGCTGACAAAAAATAAACAAAGATACTACCAGACATGCTTAAGGAAGCATAACGTGACATGGTAAGATTATATTGCAAACTTGATTTTTCCCCCTTGAAGTTGGCTTGTATAGGATCAGATTGTTTTGGGTAATTTATTTATCGTTCAATAAAGTCCAGAACATTCAATTTTATTTGAATAGTCTTGCCTGCAACTGCAAGCATTTCTTGCGATGATTTGTTCTTAACATGGATGTATAATGCTCCTGCCATATAGATATCTTGTGATGACTGAATCACTTGGAAAAATAAAATCAATAGACAACTCAACAACTTGTCATGTTTTAGTAACCGAATTTTCAGCATTTAATTATCTTTTGACAGGTTATCATGGTTAAAGGCAAACACATGCATTGGCAATTGGTTAAAGGCAAACACATGCAGAGGACAAGAAGGACAGAAGCTCGCCAACTCCAACAATAATCTGTTCTTTTGATTGTCATCAAACCATGAGTTGTAGTTGATTAGCTCGTTCACTTGCTGTTAGACAGCCGCCTTTGAATTTGTGGATTTGTGGTTATGGATTTGTGGATTTGTGATAATATTATAAGTTTATAACTCTAAATGTATGGATTTATGGTTATAAATTGGATGAATGAGTGCTTAATTATGGTCCATGCGTGAATTTGAATTTGAAATATTTGTGTATTGGAATTTGAATTCAAATTTGCATTTATTCAAATATATGAAACTATTCTATATGATATAATCTTTCCCTAGAGTTCTAATTCCTAGGGAAAGATTGCTAAGAAAGAAAGTCTACCTTTCCACGCCGATTGGGCTGTGCCATCTAAGGAAGTTTCCCTAGGGTATCGAACCCCTAGGGAAAGAAGGTTTTCCTAAGGTTTTGCCAAAACCGTAGGGGAAACAATTTCTTTTCCCCGTCGAATTCCTCCCTAGGCGCTTTTCCTCTTGAAATACCTAGGGAAATCATTTCCCTACGGTTTTATAGCCTTTCCCTAGGAATTTTAACCCTAGGGAAACATGCAGATTCCAGTAGTGAATCATTGTAAAGCATGGGCTACAAAAAATTGGGACTGAGAGCTGACCTTACAATTTTTACATCACCACAGATGATACAAGAGATCAGAAACCAGAAGCATATTGGAGCAAAATGATGTAAGCAGCAAATTGAGACATAAACTCTCTTGGCATCCCAGACCATAGCTAACACAGGGCGGCAGATCATGAAGTCCATGGTGTCATAGAAGAAAAAAAAGCTTGGAGGGCAGAACCATAAAATGAGACACCATAGGGGCACTGAGATGATGATAATTGTGCACTTCTTCATGAGCTGTGCATAACAACAGTATGAGAACAAATGAATATAAAGTGCTTAGAGAAGAAATGAAGTTGGTGGTGACAACTGAGACAACAATAAAAAATCATGTAATAAAATCACCCTACCAAAGCACCCTACCCAAATCCCCAAAACCACCTCCTCCCATTGCCTAGTAGGAGGCATGCTTTTAAATTTAAAAAAAACAACTCATTGCCTAGTAGGGGGCAATAATGTTTAATTCAAAAAAAAATACAAACAAAACCTATTGCCTAATAGGGGGCATGCCTTTTTTTAAAAAGAACAAATTGCCGAGTAGGGGGCATGCAATTTTCTTCAAAAATGAAAATGCAAACAAAAAACCCTACCCAAATCCCCCCACCATTGCCTAGTAAGGGGCATGCTTTTTAAATTTAAAAACAACTAATTGCCTAGTAGGGGCAATAATTTTTAATTAAAAAAACCTATTGCCTAGTAGGGGGCATGCCTTTTAAAAAAAAACAACAAAGATCAAATTACCTAGTAGGGAGCGTGCAATTTTCTTCAAAAAAAAAAAAACAACCTACCCAAATTCCCAACCCCCCCCCCCACCTCCCATTGCCTAGTAGGGGGCATGCTTTTAAATTTAAAAAAACAACTCATTGCCTAGTAGGGGCCAAAGAACAAAACATTAGCCCGACAAAAGTGAAGAAATCCCCAATCTATAACAAGTTGACAATTGCTCATAAGAGACATGATCAAGTTTAACCTAATCACAAGCCAAACCCCCAACCAACCAAAAACCCCCAATCAAAGCACAAAACCACCATTGCCTAGTAGGGGGCATTATTTTTCTTATAAAAAAAAATAAAAGACCAAAAACCTATTGACTAGTAGGGGGCATACTATTTTCTACTTAAATAAAAAGCCACAAAAAACCACCATTGCCTAGTAGGGGGCATGTTTTTTTTATAAAAACATAAAAGACCAAAAACCTATTGACTAGTAGGGGGCATACTAATTTCTTCTTAAAAAAAATGCCGAAAAACCACCATTGCCTAGTAGGGGCATTATTTTTTTAAAAAAAACTAAAAGACCAAAAACCTATTGACTAGTAGAGGGCATGCTAATTTCTTCTTAAATAAAAATACCACAATACCACCATTGCCTAGTAGGGGGGGCATAATTTTTTCTTCTTAAATAAAATGCCACAAAACCACGATTGCCTAGTAGGGGACCCTCCCAAAGACCCAGACCACCTCGCAAAGCCCCCGCACCACCCTCCCAAAAACCAAACCACCTTCCAAAGCCCCAAACCACCCTCTCAAACCCCCAAACCACCCTCCCGAATCCCAAAACAACCAAACCACCCTCCCAAAGCCCAAAACACCCAAACCACCCTCCCAAAGCACCAAACCACCCCCGCCAAACCCCCAAACCACCCTCCCAAAGCACCAAACCACCCTCTCAAACCCCCAAACCACCCTCCCAAAGCCCAAAACACCAAAACCACCGTCCCAAAGCACCAAACCACCCTCTCAAACCACCTTCTAGTTGTCTTAATTATATATTCAAGATGCAGTAATAACGCCTCGCAAGTGCAAGTATTATAACAGTATATATATTTCGTCGATGCTTGTCCTGCAGGGCCGTGCCTATCCACAAGGACAAGAAGGTCGAATATAATGCTCGATCAGAGGAGCAATGATACGCTAGTTGCATAACGCGATGCTGCCTCGTTAGTGTTAGGTGTCACGACGCACCTTTGACCACTATAAGCGGTGGATGGCAATAATCTACTTAATTTAGTTTACCTTAACACGCGCCATTTGAGTAGTCCACGTGACGTCCCTATTCTACGTATTTTATTCAATCCATCATTGACGTGACACATGCTTCGTGTATAATACTTCCTCTGTTTAAAAAGCACATATAAACTAAGTATCTCATGTTTTTGTTGTTGACTGAAACATGAGGGGTTTACCCTAGGAATATATTAAGAGGTTGTCTATACCAAACCCTCTCAAACCACCCTACCAAAGCCCAAAACAACCAAAACCACCCTCCCAAAGCCCAAAACACCAAAAACCACCGTCCCCAAAGCACCAAACCACCTCCCAAAGCACCAAACCACCCTCTCAAACCCCCAAACCACCCTCCCGAAGCCCAAAACAACCAAACCACCCTCCCAAAGCCCAAAACAACCAAATCACAAGCCAAACCCCCAACCAACCAAAAAAACCCCAATCCAAAGGCAAACCCCAAAACATACACCCCCCCAACCCAAAAAAAACCCTTCACAAGGGGAACCACCATCCAAAGTTAAACCACCACTATCAAAGCTAAACCCCTCCAAAAAAAAAAAAAAAAAATCAAAACATAATCCAAATTTAAACCACCTTTCCAACCAAACCCACCTCCAAAAAATACCCTCCCTCCCAAAGGAAACCACCATACAAAGATAAACCCCCATACCCAATCCAAAAACAAAACCCCATACCAATGCAAACCAACATCCAAAGTTAGCATGACTAATAGTATGATATGAACAATTTCTGATAATCCGGTGCCTTCTAGTTCATCTCCATCTACAGCTTTGCAGAGGGAGATGCAAAGACCATGCCAATTACAATCAAAAAAAAAGAATAACCCCAACCAGTCCGTAATCGAAGTTCTAATTAATCACTAAAAATAGATAGCATCATCTTTGTGGATTTGGTCGCCGGGCAATCAAAAAACCAATACCCCCAACCATCCGAAGTTCTAAACACTAAAAATAGATATCATCATGCGGTGCATTTGGTCGCCTCGGGAGTAGAAGGGCGCGGAGCATGGATAGGGTAGAAAAGAGGAGGGGCGGACGACATCGAGGACATACCGCCGGCCGGCGGATGCCCCGGCCGGGCACCTACCGTGTCCCGCTGAAGCTTCAATCAAACACCATCCGCACCGCCGATGACATGCGCCACCACCGACGGCGAGATCAGCCACCAAACGCCCGCAAGCGAGATGCGCCACAATCCGTAACCCAGCGAGACCACACCACCACCGACGAGATCAGCCACCAACCGCACACCGACGAGATGCGCCACCACCATCCCACCGACGAGATGCGCCACCACTAGCCCGCCGACGAAGCGCCACCATCGAGATCCAAGAGAGGACAAAACCAAAATCGAGAAATGGGAGGAGAGCATCGAGAACGTAGGGATGGGGATGAAACAAAACAAACCAAGGAAGAGCAAAAACTCACCGTGATCAAAAAGTTCACCGGCAGAGAGGCGCCCGGCTTAACGCCATTCGAAGCCTGGAGCGGCGGAAGAAATGGAAGAAATGGGGAAGAGGAAGAGAACAGCGAGGAAGGAGGCGAAATGTCCGGTTCGAAACGGACATAATGGCGCGTTTAAAAAAAAAACCCCGACAAAAGAGGCCCACAAAAAGCAGACAAATCAATCCCGCCACGCCCGAAGGGACGGAACAGATCGGTCAAAGAAACAGATCGAACGCTCCAAAATTTGTGTGGAAACAACCAAGTTATCACACATGTGAACTTTAGCTTTTCTCTTCGTTTTTCGATCAGGCCGTAGCCTATTTTCATGCATTAAGAGGATCGGAAAGTTTCAAAGTTATACAACACCGATAAGTTCTCGTCTATTTCAAAACTGCTTTGGCAAGATGCTAGCATAAATTCAGAACCAACCAAGAATGTTGACAAGCTAGAGCTAAAGCTTAGCAGCTACAAACACATATAAAAAACTATACAGTAGTAGATTACGACCGTGGGTACAAGTCAAAGCATTAGGACCGCTTGGTCTACTCGACATCCACCACCGGATGGCAACGTCGGCGCCTATCACGAAAAGAGTACCGCATGGCTTCCCCGGTTGCTAGTGGATGGCGGTGCGATGAAAGTTGGCTAAAATTCTTCAAAGGATACCTCATCGCCTAGGCCTCGCCATCTCGACGAGAAGCATGAGCTTTTTTGCGAGCACCTTTCTTGCTTGTGCCTCCCGGCATCGGTTGTCCGAGCTTGTTTATAGCGACTAAACAAGCTATTTGCGCTTAGGGGACGATGTCTTTATCCACTACTACACAATTATTAATGAAGGCGGTCGATTGGGTTTACGGAGGCGTGCAAAGCGCCCACCTCCATGGAAAGGTCTGCATTAATGTAGACCTACGGCGACTTCGGCGGTTAATCCATTAACGGAGGCGGGACGTCTTAAAAGGTTGAAACATCCATTAACGAAGGACGGCGCTACCTTGTAGTATTGAGATCGTTAGTGATGCATAGCCTAGGCGGGGATGCCATGTGTGGCGCTGCCCAAGCATTTCGGTCTCGCGGGCTCGGGCCCGCCACACCGCAAAGAACGGCAATGCCAAAGATTAGGCGACGGATTTCGCCGCCATAGGTGTGGCACGATTTTGTACCGGGAATAGCCGTGGCCGCCGCGAACTTTCACACAAACCAAGCAAAGAACCGCGAACCGGTGGCGCCGCCGATGCGTGGCGTGGCTGCGTGCGTGTGCAACGAACCAAACACTAGCCTAGCTCTCCGTGGCAGCCCTAGGTGTGGCATGGCGCCGCATTGGCCGGCAACCAAACACCCCTTGAACCTCCAAAGATAGCTTGATCTATGAGAGCTTCATCGAAGGTGCCTTTTATAGGCCACCAGGGTCGAAGGGGTAGGTGGATCGGACGGATGGTGTTCCTTTTATTCCAAAGCATCGGTGGTGGAATGATAAAGGTGGATAAGACAAGTCAGTTCAGATTCCTTGTCTCCCAATTCTTATCAATAATAGGTCTTCGGGCGAGCAATATCCGGGAGCTTGAAGACTATGTTGTCATTGGAGTAACCGATAGGTCGGCGGATGATGGACTCATCATAAAGACCTTCAAGGGATATTGTCGGTATATTGGGTCTTAGGTTGCCTCGCCACATCGAAAGCCCCAACTAGGATGGAGCAGGTCGAGCCCGCTAAGGAAGAGACCCAAATTAGACGGGTGCGTTGACTATTTGAATATCTAGATATCAACTAGATTGCCTTGCGATTCAAGTCTATCATGTTGATCTACTCAGATATGATAAGAATACCTTGTAACAAACTAGGAAATCGAAGATTCAGGTCATTCGCCATTTTATATGTAACCCTACCCCGGGCTATAAAAAGGAAGGTAGGGGAGATCCATTGATGAATTCGACAATCTGCTAGAAACCCTAGACAAAATCATTATCGCCCCATATAAACTCGAGTATATGATATATGAGAAGTATATCGGGAGAGGCACGGCGTCGCCGCCTGGGCGGCCGCCGCCACTTTTTTACCGCGTCGCCGCCGCCGGCGATACGATCTCGGGCGGGTCGGCGTCCTACCGCAGCGCAGGGGTCCTTCTCGATCCCTCGATCTTGTGCCCGCCGCCGCCGCCGTGTCGCCGCCTCCCCACCGCCGTGATGAGATATGTGATGCACCAATAATTCTTGAGACCGTTCCTGAAGTTCCATTAATTATAGGTGATGCTACTCATGATGTTCCTTTGCCAACAACTATGGTTCCAAAAACCAAATCGATGGATGATATGACAATGAATTTTGTTTATGAGTGTTCAAGCAAAGATATGATGGCTAGCACTTCTGAAGATATTTCTTATGGTGTGACTAAACCAGTTTCTGTTGTGGCCAACAATATTCCAAGTAATGCAACAAAAAGAGAATCTGATTACTATTTATCCATGTACGAGCTCTGAAAGTCACTATATGGAATATGATAGTGCATCGTCAGTCATAAATACATTATGTGTGCAGCCTGGCTCCAAATCCGAATTTGTGAAACACAAAGATAAGAAGAGTTATGAAAATATAATTATTGCACAAACGGAGGATTCATCTAAGGATTCTTCAAAGCCAAGGACGGCTTTGTTTCAAGGAAGGGAGGATGATGAGCCCGTGGCTCCTCAAGATTTTTATGCTGACAAATCTAGGATTTCATTGAATATGGCAACAAGAAATTCTTTGGAGTCCTATAGTCTTAAATTTGGGGCTTTGATTTTTAGTGAGAAATATATGACAAATATGGAGAAATTTAATAATGGCGGTCTTTCATCAAATATATATTTTGGAGGTGCTTTATTGCTTGACAAAAGAAGAAAAGGGCAGCCAAAAGGAAATATGTCAATATGGAGACCATGCACGTCAAGATAAAGGGCCATCTAATCTGAATACGTGAATTTTATTTGGTTCATTGATCAGCGAGGGAAGCTATGTTGCCTCATTATTTTAATATTTCCTATTTGTTGAAGTAGTAACTAGTTTCATTTTGGTCTGGTCACGTGCGTGTGCATCAGACTCGTCATGCTTGAGTCCGGTTTAGTTGTTGCGTGCGTCGGGTGGCCTGCGTGCCTTTAAACCCTGGGCGCCGTCCTGTACCAATCAGATTGGATTTGGATTATTTGTCTAGGGTTTCTCCTACGAACAGTGAGAGGCCTCTCCTCCGATCTCATCTACCCTGCCGATCCTCCTCGGATTGTGTGGAGTGCGTGCTCGAGCTGCCGCAGCTTGGTCACGCCTCGGATTCCCGTCGAATTCCATTCTTCTGATCGTGTCTCTTGAAGCCACGGGTGGAAGAAATCTACCTAGGGTTTGTATTGCATCAACTATTGTAAGCCGATCCCTGATTATCTATCATTATTGCTGCTACTATTTGAGCCAATAATCAGAGAGTTATTTGGTGCCATTGACACATCGATCTATCAATTATATTGTGGTTGATTTCTATAATCATTGTTGGGTGAATCACGGCTGCCAGTTTATCCTTGTTGCGACTGTTGATCTGGGAATTTATCGACTTGTTTAATACCTGTGTTGCTGAGAGATAAAGTGGCCGTTGCATCTTTGATTTGTTGGCTAATTAAATACTAATATATCTGCACTTCGTTTTCATTTGGGCTGTGACGTGATTTCTGACATATCTGACCGTCAGCTAGCCCGGCTGTTAATAATTAAGTTGAGCTAGAAATCAAGTATTATTTCTCTCTAGCAAAAGTCTAAGTTATCCGCTGATCATTGTCTGTGCAAGAGGAAATTTTTTGAGATTGTCTAAATTATTCTTGTGCCGTGAAAGATCGGGCAAATTCTTGGACACCGTAGGCGTGTCCTCATCACGCCGCCACCACTGCCGCCGCTGGTGGACGCTGGTCGGGACATTACTCTGGGATCTCGGGCTGAACGACCGCGTCCACGTCGGACCCTCGCCCCGGTCGACCAGGGGAGAGGGATTCCCGGTGATCCCAAAACCCGGTGATCCCAAAACGCCGAGCGGGGAAGCTGGACACGCCGCCCGTGGACACCGGCGGCGGGTGCCGCCAACCATGGCGACCAAAAGCACGCCCGAGGGCGCCCTCGGCCGCCCTGAACCTCCGCGGATCGGGGACCGCCACCAAGGTCGCCGGGGGGCCGGGTCCGGCGTGGACGTGGTCGTTCAGCCCGAGAGATCCCGGTAATGTCGACCACCGCCCACCAGCGGCGGCGGTGGCGGCGGCCCAGCGGGAGGCGGGCGAGGGCGGCGGGCGCAGCATCGAGGGGTCGAAGGACCCTACAGTGGGACGCGGACCCGCCCGAGATCGTATCCGCCCGCAACGCTAGAGCGGTAGTGGCGGGCGGCCGCCGGGCAAGAGACGGCCCCGAGTGCTGAAATACCGGCTGCGAGGGGTAGCCAGGGGCGCCTCTCCTGAAGACAAATGCAAGTTCTTCTTTTGGCTCCTGTTGCACGATCGACTCTGGACGGCGGCTTAAAGAAAATGTTTCGGGTTACAGGACACTGACGTCTGTGCACTCTGTGATCAGGAGCAAGAAACGGCACCAGCATATCGCCGGTGAGTGCGTCTTTGCTAGAGAGGTCTGGTTTCGTGTACTGCTGCCCATCGGCCTTGTCCAGTTGGCTCCGCGGCCGGGCGCATCCTTCCTGGATTGGTGGCTGACGTCCAGGTCCATCATTGGGTCGGGCGGCGCGGGGCTTCGACTCATTGGTCATTCTTGGCGCGTGGTGTCTCACGGAAGGAGCGAACAAAAGGGTGTTCCACGGTGTTGGCTGTGCCACGGTGGCAGTTGCTAGGTTCATGGAAGACGAAGCAGGGCCATGGATGCAGGTGGGATTTGGTCACCTCGCTTCGCTTTGGGCAGCTACTGTACCTCCCTGAGCCTCGTTGGCTTCTCCGTCCAAAAATTTGTTCCCATGTAATCGTCTAGGCTTTTCATCTGGCTTCATTATAGGGCTTGCCCCGGTCGGCCGTAGCGTGCCGCTCGCATTCTAGGCCACTGTTGCTGGCCTTATAACAACTCTTGCTTCTTCTTAATGATGTACATGCCATACATGGTCGCGAAAAAAGAAGTATTCTCCACTGGACGTAAGGTATCCATACTGAACTGGTATAAACCTGTCACATGTGCTACCCAGTCCCTCTGATTCTCTGTGCACAAAACATTGATCTACTTGTTGGACAGTAAATCCTATGATAGGTCCTCTAATAGAGAGCACATATTGAGACTACAAATGATGAAGTGGTGAGTAGTTTTACTAACTTTGTGTGAGACTACAAGCAAGGGGGCTTAGTTGTCCATGTGGAGCCATCTGTTTTGTCTGGATGTATGATTTATAACCAGAAGTAGCGACGGTAGAGAACCAAGTAATAGGTGGTTGGGTCGATCCAATGGTCTCTAACGCTATAGAGTCAATCCACAACCTGACAACATTAGCATATAACTGCCAAGTTGTAGACTGACTTGGCAGGTATCCCAACTATCACTACTAGTTCGAGGCTCACACCGCAGTGATAGGGGACATCATTATCATGCCACTCAGATCCCATCCATTTGTTTATACCAACAGAACAAGTGGTTATATAACTGATTGTGTGCCTAGCTGTATATTTAATCCGCGTACTATGCGCATGTGTATAGGGCATCACACTACATATGCGGTTTCGGTTATATAGTTGTTGTGTGGCTAGCTGTATATTTAATTTAATCCACGTACTATGCGCACAGCGCACGTGTATAGGCCATCACACTATATATTCTATCAGTTGTACAAAGAAGTTCTGATTGAATGGAAGTCGTCATCCATAACTGCCGTTTCCATCAGTGTCATTAGCTGTAATAAACATAGGGAAGACACAGATAACAGGACGCGACTATGCCAAAACAGTAACAAAATTAACGTAGGCTTTAGCAAACTCTCCGTTTCAAATCATCGGGCGAGTTCTGCGCTCAGTGCGGCAAGATTATGATAAGATCCCGTAGTCTCGCCCTCAGTGCTGGCGGTGTAGCTATACCTGCCAACCTCAACCTCGAGAGCCATTTGCGCCTCTGGGCGTTCCGGCATTTGATCTGAGAATCGCCGAAGCTCCACAGCGACCTGTCCCATGGCCGTATACATGGCCGGCCTTCCATTGCCCGGAACAGCAATGCATCGGCTCACTAGCTGCGCAACTGCATTGATCAGTCCTCCCTTGCTCGCTTCCTCGACTATGTCAGGGTCTAGAAGATCACCAAGGGTGCCATTTCCCATCCTGTCCTGAAACATCACGGTCAGGTTCTTCCATTCTTTGACCTGTGGGTTCTTACCAGTCAAGAGCTCAATCAGGACGACGCCGAAGCTGTAGACACGTCAGTCTTGTCGGTGATCTGGAAGTTCTTGAGAAATTCAGGATCAAGGTAGGCCAGCGTGCCCTTGGGCACCACCTGCACGTTATCGTTGATAGTTGAGCACCCGAAGTCCGACACCTTGGCAACGTACCCTTCACCGAGCAGAATGTTCTGCGGCTTGACGTCGCCGTGGAGCGTCGGGTGCGGCGGCGAGTGCAGGTGCGCCAGGGCCTCCGCGGTCTCCGCAGCGATCCTCAGCCGGGTCGGCAGCGACACCCGGCGCCGAGGCCTGCCGTAGAGTAGATCGCCTAGGATCTATTCCAAATTGTAAGTCCAAATTGTAAGTCATTTTGTCTTTTCTAGATTCATAGCTTTACTATGTATCACATGATGTATATTTAGAGCCATTGCAAAAACTATGTATAATTACTAGTGGCCGAAGCTGCTTTGCTGATGATGCTGCCCAGGATCGACTTTGTCACGCTGTGCGCCGTCTCCTAGTTAGAAGAAAAGTGACAGACTGACAATAAATGTTTGTACTGTAATTGGCACAGGCAACATGGTCTCTGGTCTCCAAAAATTAATGTTTACCTCTGCTGTGTGACTTGGTACATGAGAAATAATAGATTCTTGCTTGCCAATCTTTTTACTGGTTTTCCCTGGTTGGTCACTTGATCGTGCAGTGTCCATTTCCATCTGTAGAATAATGATCAGTCAATGACAACATATTAGCATTTGTTAAAACATGAAGACAAGTGATGATAACACATGTCTTCAATATATGTTCAGTGCACCAAATAGCAGCAACAAATTGATGCTCGTCAACAGCTTTAGGGCATATTTTTGTCTGCTCTCCATTCACCCCAATGAACATGGATTGGGAGGGATTTTCTATCTTAATCCCTTCCAGACCATATGCATTGCGGTGGGTTGGAGACTTAGGAGTGCAGCCAAACAGGCTTTTGAAGTTTCAATGTGTACCTACCTAACGGTCCAAGGGTTGTGCAATGCAAAATGTCATGTGCAGTGGCCATTTGGTTGTAGATAATTTGATACTAGATGTCAAGATTATTTGTTTAAATTAGTGGCGTGATAATAAGTGTACTCGATTTTGAATGGAGCAATTAGTGCTTGCCAATCTCTTCAATGTTTACCTCTACTTGGTGACTTGGTTCTGGAGGAGCAGCAGCAGGTTTCTGCTCGCAGATCTGTTCACTGGTTTGCTCCTGTCGATCAGTCTGGATTTGGCAAGTTGCCATTTCAGTTCACAGTAGTATAATGAACAATCAAGCAATACTCGTTAGAATAAGAAAAGCAATATTAAAGATTTGGAAAAAGTCTATATCACCCCTAACTATGGAGGGTGGACTACATGCTTTCTAACCTATGAAGCGGTCTATATCACCGAACATTCCAAAACCGGTCAAACCACTCCTAAATCAGTTTTGAAAAATCATAGTAAATTATAGAAGAATCATAAAATAGAAAATTCAATTGTGTTAGACTCCAAATGAGTAGATTTACACAATAAACATATAATATGGTATACTTTAGTACTTTTTTTTTTGTTGTAGCCTTAGATCTATGCTTTTCTTTTTTATAGCTATAAAAAAATATACTAAAGTATACCATATTATATGTTAATTGTGTAGATATACTCATTTGAAATCCGACACAATTGGATTTTTTATTTTATGATTTTTCTATGATTTACTATGATTTTTAAAACTGCTTTAGGGGGTAATTTGACCATTTTAGAAAGTTAGGGGGTGATATAGACCATTTCATAGGTTGGGAGTATGTAGTCCACCCACATAGGTGAGGGTGTGATATAGACTTTTTCCTTAAATATTTGCAATGTAATTTGGCACAGGCAACTAATGGTCACTAGTCTCTTCAAAAGTTAATGTTTACCTGCGATGGATGACTTGTTTCGGGAGCGTGTGGCATCTATTTCCGTCTGTAGAATAACGATCAGTCAATGATGATATGATTATTATTTGCTAAAAGAAGAAGACAAGTGACATAACAAATGCCTCTTGATGAGCTTTTTATGGTGGTTCTCGGACCGGTTCCTAAGCAATTAATTAATACGAATTAATTTTTTTAGCGGAACGTTAGCACAGTCAATTTTTTTTTCGAAAGCGTATTAGCAGTGCTAATTTAGCAGTCACTAGGAAACATACCCGTGCGTTGCAACGGCATGCATATAACTTATTGTTGTACAATTGTCTACTCAAGCTCCGGCTAAAGATTTTTCAAGAATGTGTCTTGTGCTCTTATTTGAAAAAAAAACTCCATTAGAAAAAAAAAACCCACTGTAAAAACGCCAGAAGAGTTCCTCTTTCATTACTTCAATGGACCAGTCAAAAGAGACTAGCATTACTACAATGGATCACAGTCAAGGAGTCCTCAGTCGATATACAGGTTCTTCACAGGACCATTCTTATTTCAACTAAAAACCTTGTCATGATTTTCTATGTCATATATTGTTAAATTTAAACTGAATATGCAGGTGCAGCATACATAAATGACAGACTAATGCCACCAAGCAATACCTGTCATATTCAAATTAATTATCTTGAGGATTCAATGCTGTTGCTGGACAGGAAAGAATGTCAACTACAATTCAGTTTTTGTCGATGACCACCGCCGCATGCCTGGACCTGAACATCGGCTACCGCGCTCATGGACGTCAGCCACCATGCTCCAGAACCTCTGCTGAGGCTCACCGTTGTTGTTTTTACAACAAGAAAGAAGATTCATGGGCTAAATTATAATAGGAAAAATAGGGAAAAGATGAAAACTAACAGGCCATGGAGAACCAAATCGATTCCGTTCTCAAAGAGAGTATTATTGGAGAAGAAAGAAAAACCCTTTAAAAGAAAGGAATAATAATCGAACATGTCATCGAGAGTGCAAGTCGATTCCGTCCGGACACCTGGAGACCGAAACAGATACGTCTCTCGTGCGCGGTCCGGCAAGCAGCAACACGACAACTCCACCACAGCAGTTGGGCCGGTGCAAACTGAAAGCTTCATCTAATGGGCCACGCGCACACGCACGGATGCACGGCAGAGTGGCGACTTTCCTTTGCACCCGGTCAGATTTTGTACGAAAAGTAATTAGCTGAAATCCTAATTGTATACGACAGGAGAGGCGGCAGAAAAGCCGGCAGAAAAAAGAGGCAGAAAAAAATAGGCGGGGATGAAATTTTTTCTCT
Organism: Hyparrhenia diplandra; assembly: GCA_015847255.1. NCBI lineage: Eukaryota > Viridiplantae > Streptophyta > Magnoliopsida > Poales > Poaceae > Hyparrhenia > Hyparrhenia diplandra. The sequence goes on from JADLZK010011027.1 coordinate 1,992,878, forward strand.
TTATTAGTAGGTATAGATTGTGTCTCCCGTCACTAGACTTGGTCTCCCACCTCTCCCTTGCCCCCCGTCATCGATCGTCGCATGCGCACATGAGAGACAAGCACGACGTAGCGAGCGAGATGAGAGATGGAGTGGAGCACGGCGGTGCATCGGGAGTAGCAGGCAAGCAAACAAGCTAGCTCGTGAGGAGCAGCTAGCTAGCAGCACGCGTAGCCACGGACGCGGCCCATCCTTCCACCAGCAGCCCGCGCACGGGCGCCGGGGAAACCCGCGGGATAGCGTGCGCCGCGTCGTCGCCAACCTCGGGCCCCTTGGGGAAACCGCACCACGCACAGGAACCGCTCCCCACTGAGATCCAGGCCACACGCCATTCGCTCCAGCTGCTGCTCTGACATGAAGTACTCGCCGCCGATGGAGACGAGCACCACGGAGGCGAGGGGCTGGGCGTCAAGCCACCAGGTGACGCGGTCGGACTCAGACCACGTGCCGCGCGAGTCCGCCAGCTGCAGCTCCGACATAAGTACTCGCTGAGATCCAGAGCCACGTGAGGCCACCAGCTCGCCTGCGCCCCATGCCCACAGAGACCGCGGCGGAGCTCCCCCGGCGCACGCGCCCGCGCCCTCGGCAGCCGGGTGACGCTCGCGCGGCGGCGGCGGCAGGGGCGGAGCTCCACGGCGCTCGCGCCTGCACCCTCGGCGCTCGGGCGGAACTCGCCTGCGCCTGCGCCCGCAGCGGCTGGGGAGGGGATCGAACAGCGGCGCACTACGCGCCCACACGCGGCTAGCGGTGAGCTAAGCGCGCTCGCTCGGCGCTGACCGAGGAAGACGAAGGAAAGGGATGGCCGGAGGTTGGGGATGACCAGCCTGACGAGGGGGGTCTACTCGTCATTGACCGAGAAAGAAGGGATGGCAGGACCTGGTCCATATACTCTTATTATACGTTTACCATACTACCCTTAATTACCTAAATAAATTTCAAAATTAGAATTATTTTAATTTTTGTTAGGTCAATTTTAGTATGCACCTAGTGCATGAGGGCCCACCATTTAATACACACTTAGTGCTTTAAGATTACCTCTAAAATTGGTTCCTCTGTCTTTTTAGCACGGATCGGGCGCCGTGAGCCATCCATTTTTCGGCGACCATTAAAAAAAAAACTCTTGATGTATGTTCAGTGCATAAACTAGTAGCAACAAATTCATGCTCGCCAACGACTCCAGGGCTTACTTGTCTCCACTACAACTCACCCTAATGCACATGGATTGGAAGTGATTTTCTACCTTAATCCCTCCAAATCCATATGCATTATGGTGGATTGGAGTGCAGCCAAATATGCACTTAATGTTTACCTACCTACTGGTTGAGTTGTGCTATACAAAGTAATGTGCACATTTTGGTTTTGTAGAGAATTTGATACTATATGGCATGATCACTTGTTTGAATTAGAGAAGTGATAACAAGTGTATCAATGTTCGGCGGAGCAACTAATGCTTGCCAATAACTTCAATATATATGTAACACGTCACTTGGCGGACGGGGTGGCGGCTATGCTGGAGGCAGTGGCTAGGGGCTGGCGGCGTAGGGGAGAGAGTCGGCACAGGTAGAGGGAAAGCAGCGGCGAGGAGAAGGGAGTGAGATAGAGGCAGGAGCAACTGATTGATTTTTGCACAACATGGAAAAAAAGGAACAAGAACTACTATTCCATCAGATCTGGCTGAATTAATCGCCGGCATTTCTATTTTTTCACATTATTTTAATTATATAATTTCAATATGAATTTAAACGATATAAGGTCATGCTCTACAAATCTAGGGGTCATGATTCGTTCGAGCTATCAGTGGTAACCTGGGATATGATGGTCGTCGAGAACAATTCTTGCCGTTGTCACGTACGTTAACTTTGATCTCGGTGCGCGGCGCCACGGGGTGGGGTGGAGCTGATGGGCTTCTCGGTGGAGAAGACCCACATGCGGCGGACGCGCCGCCAAGACCTGGTTGTACCGGTCGTGGAGCGGCACATTGTAGGGCTTCTGCACTACGAACTGCGATTCGCTCAGGTTCACACAGCTGAAGCCGGCAGTCAAGTGGCGAGAACAGCCGACGTTGGCGGCGTAGGGCAAATACAGCACCGCCAGCAACAGCAGAGGGCACGAGCTAGAAGAACCTGCCATGTCTCTGAGTACTAGCTAGCTAGTGCGGAGATCGTATGCACATGATCAAATCGCTGTCTATTTAACCTCTCGATCGGCTGCCTGTTCGATCGATGTCTATGTCTTGCGGGGGATGATGGCGACGGCGACAAGGACCCTCTGTTTCCTGTCGTTGGGATTTGGGAACAGAAGGCCTGGATAAGGAGAGGAGAGGAGAGGAGAGGAGAGGATAAGAGACCTGCCCGGATCAAACAACTTAGCCAGCAATGCCGGCGACCACAGACTGCCGGAAGTGTCGTCCCCCCACGTAGGCCTCGGCTTGAAAACCCTTCGATCGAGCCCTCATTACACCACCACCCACGGTCTCGATCGTTTAGGCAAACCCAAAATAATGCATCGTTGCGGAGTCCTATCGCCGTCTCGATCGGTAAGCGAGGAAACAATAGCTTTCACTTTCGGATGGCGGGAGAGTACGCAGCGATGAAACATCATATCCGGGCGGAGTTTCGGGGGATCATCCCACGACCAGCGTATCAACTCCGACGGCCGGTGGAACCTCAAATTTAACAACGATGGAGAACCCCCACCCCCCCTTCTTTTCGTTCCAACATCTCCCAAGCAGAGCATGTGGCGAGGCGGCGACAAGGTGAGCGGAGGCATCGGAACGGCCCAATACACAACATCAGCCCAATAGCCTATCATTCCAATTCGAATCTCCACCCCTAGCCGGTCCTAGCATCTCCATGACGGTGACTCCCATCTTTGGCTCTCCCTCTCCTCTCTAGATTAGTGTGCGGATGGTGTGGCTCCGTCGTGCCTCCCTTCTAGGGTGCAGTGTAGCTGCAGCTCGCAACCAACATGCCGTAGCTGCAGCCCACCACCCCTTGATTGTTGTCGCGCCGTCCTAGTTGCTTGTTGTGGAGCTTGGGGTGATGTCGCACTGACACTCGGCACTGCCCACTGTCCTCGGTTACGGAGGAGGAGGTGGTGGCGAGCAGGGTGAGCGACGTTGGTGCTCTGAGCGAGCTTGAAGCTGATGGAGTCGGGGTTGGCCTAGGCCGAGGTATGTCTCATCATAGTTGTGTATTGTTTTTTCATGTATTATCACATATAATCATATATTATACATTACATGATTTGTTGTTCAAATTTATAGGTGTTTTTCAAATTCTTCTTCAGTTTCTGTAGGCTGAATTAGTGAATTGTGATAAGGTGTTATGGGCTGCTAAATCAATCTTCAAATTTACTATACATTTAGGTAATGATGTGCGTATGAGATCTCTCCTTTTTATACTACTATTATTTGTTATGTGTCTGCCTTTCGCCCCCACCTAAAATTTTGGTTGGGCTCAACTACAGTGCACATGTGTCGGAGGCATCGGCGAACACCGGCCAACGGGCAAGACCGTCCATCGCATCTCTTTTTTTTTTTTTTTTTTTTTTCTTTTTGACAAATCGTCCATGGCATGTCTTTGTGTACTGATGATTCCATGTGTAGCTTTGTGATCGAATTTGTCTTGCTTAGCTGGCATGGCCCATCAGGCCTGCCAGACTCACTGGGCTAGCAGCCCATCACGTCATGGTCAACCTCATATAATGTGATCCCTAGCCCTCGGGTTGAGAATAAACCCTTTGGAGGGCTCGCTCGCTACACAACCCGTGCCAACAAAGCCCTTGCCTAAATGAGCCGTGCCACGATAGCGGAATGGTCGACCTAGTACATACGCGGCGCACGTCTCGTTTACGCAAAGAGAAAAGCTAAAGCCCACATGTGTGGTAATTTGGTTGTTTCCACACAAATTTTGGAGCGTTCGATCTGTTTCTGTGCCCGATCTGATCCGTCTGTTCCGCGTTGGGGCTTCCTTTGACTGTTTGGTGGGCCTTAGGTTGTCAGGTTTTTTTGGGTAACGCGCGCTTGTGTCCGTTTCGAACCGGACATTTCGACTCCCCTCCCCTCCTCTTCTCTCCCCCTCCCCATTTCTGCCGTCTCTTCCGCTGCTTTCGATTTGAATGGTAGTCACCGGGCGCCTCTCCGCCCGGAGAATTCCTTTTGATCCGGTGACTTTTTGGTCTTCGTTCATCCTCAACCCTACAGTTCTCGCTGTGTTTCTCCCATGGTTTTTCTGATTTTTGCATCTCTTTTTTTTTGTTCTATGTGGTTGGATCTCTGATGGTGGCGCTTCTCGTCGGCGGGCTGGTGGTGGTGCATCTCGTCTGCGGGCTGGTGGTGGCGCATCTCGTCGTCGGGCGTTTGGTGGCTGATCTCGTCGGTGGTGGTGTGGTTTGTTTGGGTATGGATGGTCGCGATCTCGTCGGCGGTGCGGATGGTGGTGGATTGAAACTTCGCGCGGACACGCTTGGTGCCCAGCCGGGCATCCGCCCGGCCGACGGTTTGTCCTCCATGCCGTCCCTCCCCTCCCTCTGTCTCTACCCCGCCCAAGCTCCGCTTCCTTCTACTCCCAGGCGACCAAATGTACCGCATGATGATATCTATTTTTAGTGTTTAGAACTTCAGATGGTTGGGGGTATTGGTTTTTTGATTGCCCAGGCGACCAAATCCACAGCATGATGCTATTTATTTTTAGTGATTAGAACTTCAGATTACGAACTGGTTGGGGGTATTGGTTTTTGATTGTCATTGGCACGGTTTTTGCATCTCCCTCTGCAAAGCTGGAGATGGAGATGAACTAGAAGGCACCGGATTACTGAAAATTGTTCAATATCATACTCTCAGTCATAGTACTAGAGGCTCCACATCTGCAAAGCTGCTTGTATTTTTCATTCTAAGTGGAAGCAGAGCATAAATATGAATTGTGTTGCCCATTCAGTTTTGCATCTATGGCCACTGTTTTTTGTCTTGCTTTTTCCATGCTGTTTGTTTTACATCTGGTCTGACAGCTGGAACAAATTGAGCCTAGTTAAAAATGATGTTCATGGATGCCTGAATGTTTCTGTTGTTTCTTCTCATGCTTTACTGTAAGGAATACATGTGTAGGCCTGGTGGTGGCCACTAGCATTATTTTGTGATAATGTGACATATTCAGGCCTTCGGGTAATGTAGTCAATTTTATTATGTGTATATTTGTACCTCGTGCATTTTATCTGCATGTTAATTTTTCATTGTCGTAATGTAAAACGGAAAGGTATATGTCATTGGAGATGGGGCAATTTACCCTATTTCTCATGAAGTTTTTAGCATGCCAAAGGCAGGGTGGGGCATTGATTTGGTTTGGTTGCTTCCTGTCACTCTTTTTGCATTGTTTGGTCCCTGTTCAGTTATGAGGCAACAATTGAGATGTATAGTGAATATGACGGTCCATCATGCATGACCAATTTTGATGGGCATTTTTTGGTGATTTTTATGCATATGCTTGAAACATGTGGCTGCCAAGGATGAGATGAATATGAGATAGCCTTTATAGTTAGGATGAGAAGTTTTTTGTCCATGCTATGAGATCAATATATTTGCTATTAAGGTTATCTGTTTATGTATCTAGTAGCCTTTATAGTTATGATGACAAGTTTTGATAACTCACAAACTTAATATTATAGAACCAGAGCGATCAATTTCTTACAATTTATTCATGTTTGTCTTGTTTCACTGTTATTTGCAAGATGATTTATTTTAACATGTGCATAAATGTTGTGACCTTACTGGTTTCCAACTCTTAACTGCTTGCAATTTGTTAATAATAAGAGCACGGACTAAGAAAGATTTTAACATATAAGATGTTTCAAAATTATTCGGATGTTGTTGTCCAGTTTTGTCCCCACCCCCTCCCCTATAATGCTTTGTATTTACCATTTCTTGTATTTTATATGAAGTGTTGAGTGAATATTGTGATTGTTTATATCCCAATCCATTTTGAACTCTAGTCATTGTCTACTCAACTAGTGCGAGTTAATCATCTGTGTATCTCTATTTCTGCAACTGTTGTTGCTAGTATGGTTATTTGTTTTGTGACCATTATGATTGTGAAATTCAAAGGTTTACGGTTTACTCCACTAGAAGATTGGCTTGACGGTATATGCTAGGAAGGATATTACGAAAAAAAGAGGAAATGGAAAAGTAGTGTCAACACAGGATCTATATACCTTTTATATTTTGTCATGCCTACCAAACTTTTGCCACTTACTGTCAGTATTAGTCACATGTAATGTATAAACTTGCTTGCTTATAGGGTATGGGCCTTACCTTTTTGAGATTACCTTTCTTTATGTTGTGCCTGAAGAGATTTTTTTCTAATATACATTTGGACTACTTAAACACCTTTGGATTTTTATGTTTTGTGTGGAGAAAGCTCTTGCATTGATTTCTTCCATTTTTTGCATTTGGCTCCATGATGCATGGATGTTGAGTTCCTGTCTTAGGACTTATATTGCCAACTAGTAAAAAACTGGAAGTTGTTCAAGTATATGTTCCAATAGAGAAAACATGGTTTGTATGATAGGTACACCATTTTTGAATAACCTGACAGGAACATACATTTATATGACTTGAACCATTAGGTCTTTTTCCTTTTCGAAATATCTTAGTATATACTGCAGTATTAGGTACTTAATCTGCTTCCAAGATGAGTTTAATAAGGTTTCTCTTCTGTTTTTCCTTGCTCTGACCTGGCAACTTATTGAATTGCTAGTCCAACATAGTAATAAATAGTTAGTCCCATGGTTTAGCTATACCAGCAGTTAAGCAGAAAAGCCTGGCCACCATTTAGCATTTAACCGGCTTTTAAATAGCTAATTGGCTGTTTAGTTGTTCAATTACCTATGCTTTTACTGTAAATCAGTCGTTGCCCTTTGAGAACACCAAATTTTAACACTGTATGTTTATTTTTTCAGAAAGAGGTAATATCTGGTGATCAGAATGGAAACATACGTGTGTGGGCTTTGGCTTCTAACTCTTTCAGCTGTGAGTTGGTGAGTCACATACTCATATTCCAGTATTTGGGTACTACTGTGGAAAGGTAAATGTAAGAAAACAATTGATCTGTTGGTTTGAATCATTTCGGTACTGGAGGTTGATACTACTGTAAGATCTCTGACAGTCATGTGGGATGGGAGTATGATGGTAGCTGCATATAACCGTGGGACATGTTATGTTTGGCGCCTGCTTAAGGGTACTCAGGTCAGTCTGTTCTGTAGACCTACCTGTTCTTAAATATAGAATTGTCATGTGAATTTTTCAAGTTGACATATTTTGTTATGTAGACAATCAGCTGCTTTGAACCTCTGCACAAACTTGAAGTCCCTGATGGCTACATTCTGAAGTGCCTGCTTTCACCATAATTTTTGCGATCCTAACAGGTAATGTAATAATCGTCGAAATGCTATTTTTCATGGTTCTTCCAGTTTATAACTATATCCTCTTGGGTTCGATGTGACATTCTTGGGTTTAGCTATGAATTTGAATGCATCTAGCTGTTAGGATTGCAAAAATAGCATTTCAGACCATGATTTTGAATTTTATATTCCTGTTTGGATATATTCTTATCTCGATTATTTGGCTATCTTGAATCTACTTGTATACATATGCCGCTTATGTTATACGTGCTAAGAAGTTATAAATTTTGATAAGGGGCGTTTGATAATTTTAGAATAGGGGTTTGGTAATTTCAGAAGGGGGTTTGTTTATTTGAGAAGTGGTGTTTGGCTTGGGATGGGGGTTTGGATTGGATTTGGATTGTGGTATGGTTTTGGAGGCGGGTTTGGTTTGTTAGGGTGGTTTTGTTTGGGAGCTGGGTTTGGATTGGGTGGGCGGTATGGTGTTTTTTGGGGGGGGGGGGGTGTGTTGGTTTCGAGGTTGGTTTGGTTTGGGAAGTTGCGTTTTGTAATTTGAGAAGGGGGTTTGGTTTGTTGAGAAGGGGGGATGTAGGAATTTGGTTAGGGGGTTTTTGGAATTTGTGAAGGTTGTTTTTGATTTTGGGCTTTGGGAGTTTAGTTTTGATTTTTTTTCTAACCCCAAAATCAGTGAGGGATTTTTGGTAGTATCTGACCCTAATTTGGGCTTTTTGGTGCTTTGGGGTTTGGGAGGTGTGTTTGATTTGGAGGGTGGTTTGGATTGGGAAGGGGCGTTTGGTAATTTGATTTTGTTTTGGATTGCTCTGCTATGGTGTGGTTTAGTTTGGGAGTTTGTTTGTTTTTGGTCATTTTGGAAGGGTGGTTTTACCATTTTGGGAATGGGGGTTTGCTTATTTTGGGAAGTGGGGTTTGGGAATTTGGGTAGGGTGGTTTTTTTTTTTTGGGTAGGGGGTGTTAGGAATTTGGGAAGGAGGGTTTGGAAATTTTGGTAGGGTGGTTTGACCATTTTGGTAGGGTGGGTTTAGGTGTCTCTGATGCTTTGCAAAAGAAATATCTCAAGACCCTCCTCTTTTGTATTTGTGACTAGGAAGGCCCGATGATTGAGGAGTATGCCTGTAAGTGTCCCCCTGTTGAATTGCATATAGAGTGTTCCTGTAATTTCTGTTTTGAGTTGGCTTTGATGTGCCAAGTATCAGTAATGGTATGTGTCAATAGGAGCTTAAAAATGTCTAGCTTCAATCGTCAGTAATGGTATTGTTTCTGTCTTTATTCAGCATCTAGCATGTAGCGTGTGAGTATGAAACCTTAGATGTTTAGTTATCCAGTCTTTTCAAAAAAACCATTGCCTATTGGTTATTTGAGAAGGGTTTTTAGGAATTTGGTTAGGTGGGTTTTGGATTTTGGGAAGGTGTTTTTTTTTAAAAAAATAAAGGCATGCCCCCTAATAGGAAATGGTTTTTGGGGTATTTCTCTTTTTTTGAAAAATAAATTGCATGCCCCCTACTAGGCATTTTGTTTTTGGGTTTTTTTATTTTTAAATTTAAAAGCATGCTTCCTACTAGGCAATGGGGTTTTCTTTGGCATTTTTATTTTGGAATAAAATTGCATGCCCCCTACTAGGCAATTTGTTCTTGGGATTTTAGTTTTTTTTTAAATAGCATGCCCCCTACTAGGCAATGGGTTTTGGGTGTATTTTTCTTTTGAATTAAAAATTATTGCCCCCTTACTAGGCAATGAGTTGTTTTTTAAATTTAAAAGCATGCCCCTATTAGGCATATGTTTTTGGGTTTTTGTCTTTTTCAAAAATAATAGCTGCCCCCTACTAGGAAATGGGTTTGGGGGCAATTATCTTTTTTAAAAAGATCATGCCCCTTACTAGGCAATGGGTTTTATGCCTTTTTTGTTTTTTAGAAGAAAAAGATCATGCCCCCTACTAGACAATGTGTTTTGGTCCTTTTTATCTTTAGGAAAAAAAGATTGCCCCCTACGCGGCAACCACACAAGTTTGATATAGACAGCCTGAATAGCCCAAACCACCCTGAATAATGCATTGTTGCGGGAGTCCGTCCTGCCATCACATGCACTTGGGTGGCCGTCGTCGTCTGGGGATGTCAGATGTGGAGTGTGACTCGGTGAGCACGAAAAAATAGCTTTGACGCACGCGCAGTGACAAGACATCAGATGTGGAGTGTGACTCGGTGTTGCAGGAACGCACGCGCAGTGACAAGACATCTGGCGCGGATTTTCAGGGATCATCCCCAACAACTCCGACGCCCCTCCCGGTTTAAAAAGCGGCTCGCCGGGCCGGCAACTTTGTCGCTTGCAACCCTTGCACCTGCAGTCGAAAACAGATGTAGCGTGTTGACAAGAGAGACGGACACATCTCGTGATCTATATACATATACACAATACAGCACACCAGAGAGCCAGTGAAGGGTGTTTGTGTGTGCGTGTCAGCGAGAGAAGGCTCAGTGCAGCAGATTTCATGGCTCGTGGCGTGTTCCTGCTCCTGGCCTCGCCGCCATTGCGCTTGTTACTAGTTCTGCTGCTGCTATCTGCGGCTCGCGGCGAGGACCTCCTGACCCAGGGCTTTACCGCCGTGGAGCTGGCCGAGGCGCAGTTCAAGGTGCAGAAGCCCTACGACACGCCGCTGTCCGAGCGCTATGAGTTCGTCAACGGCGTGCGGCGGATGTGGGTCTACGCCACCGACAAGCCCATCACCACCGCCCACCCCGGCGGCCCCCGCACAGAGACCAAGATCGAGCTGATCTACAGCTCCGGTGTGTGGCAGTTCGAGGGGTACGGATACATCCCGCACGGCACGCCGGGGCGCGTCCGTGATGCAGATCTTTGGGGCGGCGGAGCACGCGACGACGCTGATGCTGCACGTCTACGACGGCAACCTCACCTACTACCACGACGACTCAAGGGTGGTCGACGCCGGCGTCTACGACAGGTGGTTCAGGCTCAACGTGGTCCACGACGTGGCGGCGTCCAACGTGACGGTGTTCGTGGACGGCCAGCACCGGCCGACGGTGCCCGGGCGCGGTGTGGGGACTCGCACTACTTCAAGTTCGGCGTGTACGGTCAGACCAAGAACGGCATGTCGCACCGCATGGAGGCGTGGTGGAGGGACGTCAAGGTCTTCACCAAGTGTTGAGCTTGCTCGGTTGCTTCGATCCGGGCCGCCATATATGGCTACCCTAGCAAGCTAGTAACAATCTTTCGTACTGGGTAGTACTATACATATACTTAAGAATATGGCAGGCGGCTGACTAGCCGGAGCAAGCGGCGTCTTCGTCTACTACATCTAAGGCAAGATTAGTCCTCGGCCTCGAACCCGTGGAACGGGGCGAAGTCGGGGATAGAGCGAGATCGCCACCGTCGAGCCGAGATCGCCGCCAGAAATTCGCCGCGACGGGAGGATCCGTCTCGCCGTTTATCTCGCCCACGATCGCGCCGCCGGTTCCCACGGTCGTTCGCGAAGTTTTTTTGATTTAAATAAATTATTTTTTCCCATGATTTCACGGAATCGAGCGGTGGCCGTGGGGGTTGGGCGTCGGGGTCCTGCGGCGTGGGCGTGAGATGTAAGATCTCGTGACAAACTTTTGATCTCGGTCCTCGGTTGTAAGATTCGACGGACGGTGTTGCTTGTGCTAAAAATAGAAACAACTGTAGAGATAATATCTAATGACCATAAACATTTTATTATAAATCCTTCACACCAAAAATTTTTGGACCACAAAAGTTTAATTAATTATAGTAAACTCTAGTTTAATCGTGCATGCACCCTGAATTGTTATTCAACTTACAAATGGAAAATTTTCATCCCTTTAACATGAATGGTCATGTAGTGTGGTGGTAACGCTCCTACTTGTGCGTTGCCTGGTCACGGGTTCAAAGATTCACAAGAGCAATTTTTAGATTCACAAGAGCAATTTTTTTTTGTCAAATACATTTTACTTGATAGCTCAACGTTGTCGGGAGACCCGCGGGTGGGATCCAAAATCGCCACGCCGTCGACTGTGCCCCACTTTGCAAAAAAAAATATGGAATAGGCCGTCTAGGCGAGGCCAAGCCTCTTTGTCAGGCCGGGCTGTGGCCATTATACAAAAAATGGTGGAGCCTGCCATCTAGGCAAGGCCCAACCTGCCGTCGAGTCAGAGCCGTGGATCTTTGTGCAAAAAAGGTGGAAAACAGCCCACGCCGCATGGGTACACGTCGGGGATACATCACAATACGAAAACATAATCTATGACGACCTTCTTTAAGTGTTCTGTGACCTTATTTTCATGATCGTCATTAATATTCAAGCCAAAACTTCGTCACCACACACTTATGACGAAAATAGACATTTCGTCATTGAAGACATATCCTTCTATGACGAAAGTGTGCAGCGTCACGAGCACATCGTCACGGATGATCATATTTCTACTGGTGCACAGGGCCGATGTCCTGCTGCTACTGCTTGCATCACCTAGCAAGTGCCTCGCGTGCGGCGGCCGGCCAGGGTGGTGGCGGCGTGCACTGAGCCCTGGACATACGGCACGGACCTACATGACGGCTCCCGTGAACCGGAGGCTACGGCCGCCGCCAGCGGTTTCCGCCCAGGCCAAGTCGCGTTCATCGTCGACTTCGCCTCCTCTGCCGTAGACACGGAGAGCCCGCCCGCCGGCCACCAGCGATTCCTCTCCCGCATGCGGTGCAACTCCTCCCTCCCCAAGCCGCCAGGGAGCGGGCCGCGAGGCGCCACCATACACCGGGCGCAGGTCGCAGGCTGCCATTGCAGATTAATAGGGCACGTGTGTTCCACGAGGCAGCCACCTGCATCGTTTCCACGAGCAGATCAAGGTGAGCAGATGTTGCATCAACTTCTTACTGAAGGGTCATGCTGCGCCCCTAGGACACGAGCAGTAACTGATTTTGACTGCACAAATTTTTCTCTCAATTCTGAAATTATTTCACACGAAAGATGTGCGCGAAAAATGAAAGCTTGCTTCTATTCTGTTCTGTGGTTGACCGGTTGGCATGATAAAGGCGAGGAAAAAGGGCGGCACTAGGAAGGCTTGTGCGTAGCGCTGTTGTCCCCGACCATCGTGTATACTTCCTCACACGTGATTGTGACTGTCACCCACCCATTTCAACCCAAGTAAAAAATCAATCTAGACAAGTAAAAGGAAAAAAAGACAAATAAAAGCAAAAAGAAAGTACACAAAAAGAGTTGAACCTGCGACCTTTAAGTTGTCAACAATCCAACTCAACCACTAGGATACAAGAAAGTATTGTTGAACTAGCATTATATAAAAAATATAATATGTACTTCAAGTTGACATTTGAAGCAGCTAACGATTTCAACTAAAAAGTCATAGACACAAGAGTTGTAGAACTTATCAAGATCTATGATTTGATAAAATAGTACTATACATCGTTCATAATCATGAACATCTCTCGCTTAGTCTTATATTGATTATGTGACTCATGTATGCCTTTATGAGTGCGTGCACTAACACTTTGTCAAAATCACTTGAAATTTTTTATACGATGCTTATACACCAAAATAAAGTGGCTATGTAAGTTTTTAGATTTTTTTCTAGCTAGTTTATGGTATTTCAACATTTATTCCTTAGTAATTTAAGAAATAATTATAGTAATAGGCAAACTTGGTTTGAAAATTCTAAAACTTCACACAACATCATACTTTGGATCCATAAGCATCCCATTGAAATGATTTGGACAAACCCATATTATACATCCCACACAAGGATGAACATCTCTCACTAAGTGACAATGGCATGTGTGAGACATGTATGCTTTTATGGGGATGTGCATCACCACTTTCTCGATTCAACTGGAACTTTTTTGTCAACATAATACACCAAAGGGAGGAGCCCATGCAAGTTTTTAGATTTTTTAGCTAGTTTATGGTATTTCAGCATTTATTCCTTAGTAATTCAACAAATAATTATAGTAATAGGCAAACATGGTCCGAAAAATTCTAAAACTTCACACAACATCATACTTGGGATCCATAAGCATCCCAATAAAATTTGAAATGATTTGGACAAACTCATACTATACATCCCACACAAGGATGAACATCTCTCACTAAGTTGCGGTGGCATGTGTGAGACATGTATGCTTTTATGGGGATGTGCATCACCACTTTTTCAGAATCAATCTGAAACTTTTTGTCAACATAATACACCAAAGGGAGGAGCCCATGCAAGTTTTTAGATTTTTCTAGCTAGTTTATGCTATTTCAACATTTATTCTTTTTTAAATCAACAAATAATTACAATAATAGGAAAACTAGGTCCTGAAAATTCCAAAACTTCACACAACATCATAGTTTGGATCCATAAGCATCCCAAAAAAATTTTATATGATTTGAAGAAACCGGTACTATACATCCTTTAAATCTAGAAACATCTCTCAGTCATCATATAGGACTATCTCGCCATGTATGCCTTGATGAGTGATGTGCATTCTGCTAGCTTAGAAAAACTTGGTGCGAAAATTGCAAAAATGCACACAACATCATAGTGTGGCTCCATAAGCATCCCATTAAAATTTGATTTTTTATCCTTAAAACTTAAAATGATTTAAATAAACTGGTACTATACATTCCACACAAGCATGAACTTATCTCGTGAAGTCACAAGAACACGTGTGAGATATTCATGCTTATGTTGGGATGTGCATCACTCAATTGAATCTTTTTTGTCAAGTATTATACACCAAAAGGTGTTCATGTGAGTTTTTCGGTTTTTTAGCTAGATTGGAATATTTTTACATTTATTATTTTCTAAATTAAAAATAATTACAGTAATAGAAAACTTGGTCTGAAATTTGTAAAATTCAAACAACATCATAGTATGGCTTCATAAACATCCTATTAAATTTTGAAATGATTTGGAGAAAGTGGTGATGCACAAGGATGACTCTTCTATATTTACTATATTTGGAACCAAAAATATAGTAGCTCAATTTTACCAGCCGCGCGAAATTTGTTGCTTGCGATTTGGAACGAGAATAAAGTGGCGGCATATTACCATACGAAATAACTTTTTGAACTATTTATATATATTATATAATAGTAGCAATGCGTGTTTTAAATATGGTATATAAATTCATTTAAACTACTGTCAAACTATAGTTCGAAAGTTATTTAAAATCCAATATATGCCAAAAAAAAAGGCAAAATCGACAACCCGAAAATAGCTCCCGCGCGCTCCCGTGCACTATTGCCTCAAAATTTAAAGCCCATCCCGCCTAAGAGAAACCCTATGTGCTGCCCCCTCCCCACATCTCCACCCACAACCGCCGCACCCCTTTTCCCTCTCTCCCAGATTGGTGGACATGGCGATCTCTTCCCGTCACAGCCTCGCAGGATCCTGGCTCCCTACCGCTGGTGGGCAGCCAGCATCCCGGCGCCTGGTAGCTGCGAGCCATGGGCGCTCCTGGCCTACCGACGACCTCGACACTCACCTGAGCAGCGGAGGTGTGGGATCTGGCAGACATGGTTCGGTCCCTCAAGGAGGGTGCGAGATCGATCCGGCGGCCATGGCCGGATCCGTCGAGGACGGCACGAGATCAGCCAACCACGCACACAAGGTTTGGTCTCTCGATCCCTTCCTACCCAGTGCTGCTATGATTTCGCCTTGTTGGATCACCCGTGGGTTGGGGCAGGTCATCTATTTTGTTTTTGCACAAATCCAATTTCTTAACTGCTGAAAACATGTATGATAGAAGAATCAAGTCTGTTTGTTGTTTAGTGCTTCAATTTCTTATTTTTTGGTTTTTGTGCCCTGTTTATATTGTATACATGGATTATTTTTCAGTTAGACAAAAATAAAGGCTTACCTGCTGAGATTTATATTGGTTACATGTACGAACAAACCTCTCTGAATCTTTATTTATGAATGCTTCGATTCCTTATAGCTTTACCAAAATCAACAAACATCCTGACGAGAAGCCACGGCAGCAGCTCAGTGAACAGCTTGGCTTCTCTGTACTCCAAGTGAAGTTTTGGTTCCAGACTTGGCGATCTACATCTATGCCGATCGCTGCACCTTTGATTGCACTGTGTCATGCAGACCATTACAGTACTTTTTTTTTTTTTTTTGCTTTGCTTTGTATATGTTCAGACAATTCAGGACCGGCATGAGACCTCGCTACTGGAGGAGCTCCAGGAGCAGAATCGCTTCCTGGTAGAGGTCATCAAGAAATTTGAAATACTCACACTGCTCAAGCCGTGGCATTGCCGCCGCTAGGAACACTGAAGAGCAGATGCTGCGGCAGGAGAACAGCAAGCTCAAATCGGAGGTTTGCTTGCGCCGCCATCTTGCCAACTCAACTGAAGCCTCCAGGCGTGGTTGCAAACACTGACTCACGGTGGGTGTGGAACACCACCATAACCCTCATGCAAATTTGATTCCCTGTACCTGTTAAAGATGTCGAACATGCCTATCAAGCATTTAAAAATCTGGTGCTTGCTGATTATATACAACTGTGCTTGTCCAATAAAAAAACATGACATGAAATCTGGTGCTTGTTCAACTGTGCAGGTGCTTTAGTTGTAGCTTTAAACAATTATAAATTAGGAAATCTGGTGCTTACTGATTAGCTCTGTAGGTGCTTTAGTATAAGTGCCAATCATAAATGCATATCATTCTATACTTATGTTGGTTTTTAATTTGTTCTGTACATTTGTTACCCTTTTGAAATAATATAATCTGAAATACAATAATATGTGTCCAAAAATTCTTGCTACAGTAGTATTCATATTAATATTTGCTACAGATCACGGGTTGTGATCCAAACTGAAAGATCCATGCATGCAGGTAAGAGCTTCTAGTCATTTACATATTCTAGACCATGAGTTGCCATCGTGAGTCTGACACTTTCCAATTTCCACTAGATGTCTTTAGTTTGAGGTAATTCAGATTCTCATCAAGGAGTGCAATAAGATTAAAGGTCACGTACAGCAGGTTGCAGATGACAAAAAAAAAAACAAGAAGGCGGTGCTCATCAAGCATATCTTGTCCCTCAATGGTAATGTTCAACTTCGACATGTGCACTGCTGGTAGCTGTTGGTCTATGTTGGTGATGTTGTGTATGCACTAAGTTAAGTTGCAGGTGTTGGCAACTTTTATTACTTGGTGTGATGTGAACTGAGATGGAACTAGTAATTGGAATGTGATGTCAAGTGAGGTCTTTGTGAGCTGAGTTCACTACTGTTGATTAAGTTGTAAGGTCACTGGAATTCTAGTTTCTTAATATATGAAAGCTTTTGGTCATTTGAATATTATTTGCAATTTGTATGAAATAAGCATGTGTGCAATTTGCAATTCAATTATTTATCGGATTTTGTGTGACCAAATTATGGTGTATTTGTTGACGATTTTGAAACTTGATCTGTGACCAACATTTTGGAGTATTCACTTACGATTTGAATGCGCTATCTGTGACGTAAAAAAAACAATTAGAACTAGCCACGTGGCAGATCGTGAATTGGTCCATGTGGGGCTATGAAAACCATCACTGCAGCTGCCACGTCATGCGCCACATCATCATCCTACGTGGCAAACACCACCAGTTATGGCGATACCCTAAACCAATTGGTGACCAAAACATGGCGTCATAGGGCTAATTGACGCCATTAACAACACCGTCAAGACGCTGTTAAACGACCGATGGTGACGAACACGGGTGCATAAACATGACCAAAACAGATCGTCAAAGAATGATTGCACATCTTTGACGATGGACTTATCGTCATTGAATGGAACAACATCTATGACCAACTTTGGTATTTCGTCACACATTAACAAATGTGACGCGACCCCAATGACCATATGATTTTGGTCACAAGGTCGTCCACAGGTGAAACTATGTGACGTTTCGACACATACAAAGTGACCAAAGGTGAACGTCATCCATGAGCATTTTTTACTAGTGACACTTCCTCTCAAATTTGTTAAATCGTGTGCCCTTCTTCAATGTATAGCATTGTGCACCAATGACATGGAAGTATGAAATGTTTTGCTTCCTTCCAATCAAGTACTTAAATTGTGTCTTCTTCAAGAGCCGGTGACAATATAGCCCATTGCTTGCATAGCAAATAGTGTTGATTATTTCCACCCAAAATGCATTACTCACTACGTATTCACTAAACTTTGGCATTGATATATCCATAGTGTTCCTCTCAACAAGGTCATTTCACTATGGAGTACATTTGGCCAAAAACTTTTATTTGATTCTCAATTCATCACATATGTCATCCATTCGTGTATTCTTGAATTCACTTTCATTGACACTTCTAATTTTCTTGATTCTCAATTCAAGCTTATTTGCAACTTTGTTGATGAAGCTCTTGAATAAGACTTCACTTTTGTCATTCGGAAAGGACTCTCATGTGAATATATCTATAGAAATCATCAACTATTACAAACCTATACTTAATGCCTCCAATGCTTATATATTGTAGGTCCAACAAAGTTCACATTCCATCATAAAGTCGCTTCACCTCAATGCAAGTTCTCGATGATGCATGCCTTGTACAGCCATGAGATTTTCTATAGGTTTTGAGGCCCAAACCTAGACGCCACTCTTCCTATAGTTTTGAGGTTGAAAATGCCAAACCCTCCATAGCCACATATCTAGTATGCACCCCCTACAATGTTGATTTGTGTTGTCCATGTACTTGACCCAGTGATCCACCAAAAGAATGCTTGCCACATGTTGGCTTGAATTAAAACCATGCCTTAGGGTTAAAACCATGTTTCTACCACCATCTCCATGTGATATTGCTCATTCCATGCCAAGTGGTAGACAATGTTGATTTGACCTCCACCATCTTGGTACTTTGGTTTAAGCCTTGTTGTCCATTTTCATTGCCCGTGGTCCATTGACCCCAACCCTCGCTTGATATTCTTTGTTACCATCAACCATCTTGTTACACTTAATAATGGAACATTTACATACCTATTGATATATATGTTGCAGAAACACACACAATCTCAACACTCCTTGGCTATTCCAAATCAAACTAGAACCAACTTAACCAAAACTCAAACATATCGCCATGACAATCACTTTATCATCCATGACATATAGTTACATCACCATGTCATCTAAGTTAATTGTCAAAAGTGCACCCTAGTGATGAGTAAGGTAGCTCGAGGCCTTATAGATCTATTGTTATGTTTAGTACCGTGTGAAAATATGGTGAGGGAGCACAACATGTAAGTCAGGGTCAGCCCTCAAATCAAGCTAGTCTTTTGGGTTAAGTTACACCCATGGCCTTGGTATATATGATGCGGGCTCTTGTAGACCTAGGCCTCAGGGGCATCAGCTTGTTCATATAGCGAGCTAGGTCATATCTTGTCGGATGATTTAGCTCCAACAATGCCTAAAAGTAGATGTTAGCACACAAGACATAGAGTTTTGTACTGGTTTGGGGGCACGGTGTGTGCTAAAACCTACTCCCACAACTACCTAAAAGATTAACCGTGGCGGTATTTTTCATTAACCTTGGTGGTTTTTGAAACCACCGAGCAAAGGTCACGGTAATTGGATGGATTAACCGTGGTTGTTTTTTAGAATCACCAAAAACAGCCACGGCTAATAAAGAAATAAATAAAAAAGAAAAAATAAAAAGCCTAGATGAACCCCTAACGGGCCTAGACCCAGGCCCGTTAGGGTTGCGTCCGCCCGCATGCCGCGTGCCTCCATGAGCTCCGCGCAAGACTACCAAATCCCCGCGCCGCCACTAGGGGAGCCGCCGTGCCGCCGAGAGCCCCCCCGCACCATCGGGAGAAGGCTGCGCCGCGCCGTCGGATCTCTGCGCGCCCCAACCGGATCTCCTCATACCACCGCCGGATCTCCGTGCACCGTCGTGCACCCTTGCGCCACCACACGGAGATGGGAGAAGATGGAGAGATCGAGAGGGCTTGGGAGATGGGTGGAGACAGAGGGGCTAGGAGGGAGGAAACCGGGGAGGGAGTGCGCGCCACACACCCGAGAGAGTGGATTGGGAGAGAAGCGTGAGAGGTCGGGGGACCGGGGGCTCAGAGAGTGAGGTGGAGAGTTTGATGATGAAACCCTACCTCGGCAATATATATGATCCCGATAGGATGGGTGCACATGGGCTTTGGCTAGGCTTTTGGTCCTCGGGGAGGTTGGACGTCTGGGCCTCATTAACCGTGGTGGTTATTATAACCACCACAAGTTAATAAAAAATAACCACCATCGTTAATCGTGATATTAACCGTGGTGGTTAATAAAAAATAAGGGAAATTTTCCACAGGACACAAAAAGTGGCACGCATTTGCTCAAACACACATTTGGGTCAAACACTCACCACTAAAATAGCTGCCATTTGTAAAACCATAAGGTCAATGACTATGAAATTTTAACATTAACAAGATACGATACTTATCTACAAATCATCTAATACTCACCTCCATAGAAAAACCTCGTTAAGGACATGAAATCATGTCCACCAAAGAACCTTAATACCACAATTTGCTACGCGCCACTAGAGTCCGACACATCTCTCATTTAATCACCATCTTCGTATCGCTAGCAAGGACTCCTTAATGTTATTATCCTAATTTTGCCTATTTTGATAGCAATCAAATTAACTAGCTGATTTGGCACATATCTCGGTCTTCTCATCTTTTTCTGAAATCTATGGTTTGTGCATGCCAAAATCTGGTGTTAACAGGGCCAACTGGAGTGGTCCTGCGTCGATCGTGTCCCCAAGCTTGGTGAGGTAGAGCTGATCAGGGGATGATGGTGTCGAGGCCTTGTTAGCAATAGAATCGATATGGCTAACTAGAACGAAGAACAATAGGTAAGTCACAAATATTTGGATCTATTTATCGAATGTAATGACAGAATCGTAGCGATTACAAAATGGGAAAAGAAACAAAGTTCATTCCACCGCTCTCTTTCTCGATCTCTCTTCTATTTATACTCTACTCCTCCCCACTCGATCCAACCAACCGATGTTGGGCCAGCGGTGTCGAACGGGCCGGGCCTAGCCTTACGTGGTGGATCACCGGCGATGTGGAGTCGTTAATGACAATCTCCCCTTCTTTGATTCCCGGCATGACCCAAGGCCGGAGCACATGGAAAGCATTGTTGTAGAGGTACTAGTGGCTCCTGTGTCGCCAAGGATGGAGGCATCTGCGACCATTGAACCAGATCTTCTTCAATTGATAATCTCCTTCAGCCCGCCGACGCTCCAAAATTGCTTATGAAACCCGAAACCCGAGATAGCTCATTTGGGATGTCGGCATTCACTAGTTGCTTGCCATGAGAAACCTTGAGTTGGGAAACATGGAAGACGGGGGTGGATCGAAGGTGCGTGAGCCGTTTGTAAGCAACCTTGCCGACATACGAGCCACCACCGATATGGTCAGAAGAACCGAAAAGCAAGTTTCGATTTGCCCTTGGAGCTAGGGAGGATTGCAAATATGGTTGAAGTTTAAGGAACACCCAGTCACCAACAGAGAACTCACGCCGAGCGGTGTTTGTCGGCTTGTCGTTTCATGCGGGTCCGGCCGGGCTGAGATGTTCTTGAATCGAGCATGCATAACCGAGCGGTAATTGAGACAGGCATTAAGGTCAGCAATTGGAGTTGCATCCGACTCTAGGTGATAGGAAGTACTCATGCACAATGCAGCTCCAGCCAAAGAGAAAAGATGTGACCAAAACCCAGTAGTGAAAATGCGGTCATGAGTAGAAACGATCTTAAGAGGCATACCATGGAGTTTGTAGATGTGATCCATGAATAATCTTGTCATTGTGGCTAATGTGAATGGATGGTGTAGCTGTATAAAGTTAGCGTACTTTGACAGCTTATCC
Source organism: Hyparrhenia diplandra (assembly GCA_015847255.1). Classification (NCBI taxonomy): domain Eukaryota; kingdom Viridiplantae; phylum Streptophyta; class Magnoliopsida; order Poales; family Poaceae; genus Hyparrhenia; species Hyparrhenia diplandra. The sequence continues at coordinate 2,014,202 of JADLZK010011027.1, forward strand.
ACAACCACCAGCAATGCTTTGGCGGCAAATACCTGAACGGGAAGGCCCTCAACAAAGTCCATCGTGATGACTTCCCAAGAAGCGTAAGGGATTGGAAGAGGTCGTAATAGACCTAGGGACCGAGTGCGGACTGGCTTGGCCCTCTGACAAATGTCACAACTCTTGACATAAGCTGTAGTTGCAGAATGCATGCCCGACCAGTAGAATAGTTGCTTGAGTTTCTGATAAGTTACCGAGCTCCGAACGTCCCCCAAAGGATTTGTTGTGTAATCGCTAACAAAACCTTGGACTGGAGAGATGAGTCATGTCCCAACCAAATGCCGTTCTTATAGCATATGATGCCTTGGGTCAAGGAAAATGGTGGCTTAGAGTATGGGTCAAGGGACAACAAAGACAACAATTCTTGGGCTTGCTGATTATTGGCATATGATTCAGCCATAGAAAGGAGCCACTGAGGTGAAGCCGAGGACACTAGCATCGTTGATTCGACTATGTCCCGGCGAGAAAGAGAATCTGCCACCGTATTGTCAACTCCCTTCTTATAGATGATCTTATAATCCAACCCCAATAGCTTGGTGAAGACTTTCTCACGCCCACCGTGTTCAGACGTTGCTCATTCATATGTGTCGACCGATGATCGAGATGAATGAAGAATGTCCCTTGCATGAGGTAATGCCGTGAATGCTCGACTACTAGAAGGATTGCCAAGTACTCCTTTTCGTAAGTTGAAAGACCCCCTCGTTACGTTGGTAGAGAGACTTGCTTATGCAAGCAATTGGGTGCCCGGACTGATGATGGAGTACAACGTGAATGCTTGTACCGCTTGCGTTAGTGTCTAGGTGGAAAGGCTGTTGGAAATCCGATAAAGCCAGTATGGGAGCCGTACTGAGTGCCAACTGAAGGGCAGTGAATGCTGCCAGCTGGGCTGGGGACCAAACAAATGGAACATCTGTTTTCAGAAGCTGTGTGAGTGGCTAGGCTAGGATGCCAAAGTGTCGAACAAATTTGCGGTAGTAGCCGGCAAGACCGAAAAACCCACAAAGCCGTTTAGTGTTGCTAGGAACCGGCCAATCCATGATTGGCTTAACTTTCTCGTGGTTCAGTAGCCACCCGGTTGCACCGATCACATGCCCGAGATATGTAACCGAATGCCGAGCGAACAAGCACATGGACATCATCAATTGCCACTGATCCTTGCGGAGCCAACTCAGCACCTGATGGAGATGGTAGACATGCTCTTCAAGGGACTTGCGGTAGACAAGGAAGTCATCAAAGAATACGACGACAAACTTGTGAAGACCTGGTGCTAGTGTACCATTCATTGCACCTTGGAACGTACCTAGAGCACCTGTCAATCCGAACGCCATGACACATAACTCGTACTCAACCAAAGTGTGAGTTCGATAGGTGGTCTTGTGCTCTTCCCCAACTTGGAAAACCAACTTGCACCGTGCAATTTGTCCATCAATTGATCATTGTCTGGGACCAGATACTTGACCTTGAGGGTCACGGAATTAAGCTTCTGGAAGTCCACACAGAACCGATAGGTGCCATCTTAGTTATTCACAAGCAAGACTGGTTATGAGAATAGACTTGAACTTGGTTGAATAAGTCCCTGAGAAAGCATGTCCCGAATCGATGCTCAATTTCGTCCTTGAGCGCCCGGTGGATACCGTAAGGCCGGATGTAAAAGGGCTGAGCATCAGTTAACAAGGGGATAGAATGGTTACAGACTCGTGACGATGGCAATGAGCTCGGCGGCTGAAAAACATCCGAGAAGTCATCCAACAGAGGCTCAATCTCACTCGGAACTGTGGAAGTGCCAGTGTCTACTTCCAGAGAACATACTTGCAAGAATAGCCCGTCAGGTAAAATAGCAGACTCTCCCCGCAGAACCACGAACCTGCCCTCATAAGGAATTTGGAGCCATTTGTGTTTCCAATGTACGCACATGGGGCTGAATGAATCAAGCCAATCCATCCTAATTATCATGTCAAAAGTGGCAATCGGAAGCACCCCGAGATCGACTCGAACCGATAAGGTCCAATTGCCCACTAAACATCAAGTAAGGTTGCTGAACTTGACAGAAAATTGCCACCCGCAACTCTAACATTGCAATCCCCAGGACGGGTATTCGGGTGTTGAAGTTGAGCTGCGACTGCCTCCCTGATAAACGATGTAGTACTACCAGAGAACAAGAGCATAGAGACTGGAATACCTTGGATTGAACCAAAGAAAACACACCGGCCCGAGGGGCAACAACACCTTGGATAGCCTGAGTAGAAACTACCATAAAAGCTTGTTGATCATCTTGTTGCTCAGCAAGGGTAACTGCTTCTTCATCATCAGATAGGGACAATAGGTTCCGAGTTCCCGAAGCATATGCGGTTGAACTTGAGGGCGCATTTGTGCTCCCGCCCCATTTCTCACCGCACTTGTAGCAAAGACCGAGTGTGCAGCAATAAGATTTGATCGTCGCGAACTTGGCATCTAGAGAAGCTCCATGAGGCATCTTCGCAGTCAGATGCGGAGCCGCGATCTTGTTACCGCGCGGTGGTGGAGGAGGCCGTGGTAGGGCAGGTTTTGGAGTAAACTTGCCCCCCGCGAGCTCCACCTCGAGGACGATGCCGCGCCCACCTCTTCCTGCACCAATGCCATAGAAATAGTAGCATCCAAACTCGAAGGCTTGATTACGAGGATAATGGCTTTGAGTTCAGGACGTAGGCCATCTACAAAGCGCTGTGTATAGAATAGTGGATCGGTGGAGGCATTGTAGGCTTTGAGTTGGTCTAAGAGTTTGGTAAATCAGTCAACATAATCTTGGATGGTTGTGGTTTGCTTAATCTGGAACAATTAGTGAATCAAAGCCTCATGTTAGTCCCTATCGAAACGTGTATGTAAGGATTGGCAGAAAGTGGTCCAAGAGGCTATGGTCGGGTGTTGGCGATAGACTCAAACCAACAGTGTAGCGGCTCCTTCCAAGTACATAGAAGCCACACCGACCCACATCAAAGGATCTAAAGAGTTCATGGTGAAATATTTCTCACAATTGGAACGCCATAAGCGTGGGTTGTCACCAGTGAACTTGTTGAATGGTAGCTTGGGTAAATGGCCATTTGGGTTGTGGATGTTTGGTGCGGGATTGGGTTGATAGCTGGTTGGATTAAGTTGTGGATTGGGAAAATTCAGAGAGGGAATTGGTGTATATTGGTGGAACATTGGTGGGTGTGGGGGTATAGTCAAAGGTGGTGGTGGTCGGTATGGTAGTGGAGGAGTTTGGCGAGGAACAACAGTGGAATATGGATTGAACAGCAATGGAGCACAGTGGGGATCGGAAAACATACCCATGACCAGGATATTGGTCCAAGCCGCTACGGACCCAGACCCAACATCCCGGTGGTACGTTGCAGAGCCGGGCCCCTTGGGCAATGAGACAGGCGCGGCGGCCGGAGTTGACGACGATGGTGCGTAGTTGGTGGAGATGTAGTTGCTTGGCGGCGTGGGGATGAGCGCCTTGTACTCACGGCTGAGGCGTTTGACCTCCATCTTGAGGTCATCCACCAGGCCCTGCACCTCGGGTCGCCATGTACCGAGATCCGTAGCCGCCACCTCCAGAGCCGTGGCACGGCTGTCGCCCTCCGTCTGGATCTCGTCAACACGGATGGCATCGAGGTTGGTGACGCGATCGCTGAGATTGACGGAGAGGTCCACGCAGGAGGCTTCGAGGGCCTCCAAGCATTTGTCGATGGCGGTGGCGCCGCCGACGCCATGGTCGAAGCTCGACAAAGCGCCTGCCCCACTCCCCGGTTGTGCTCGTCGGTGGCGGGTGAGGTCCTCCTTTGGACAGCCTAGATCTCATCGAGCACGAGCTTCAGATTAGGCTCCATGGCTCCCTAATCCCGGCTACGGCGTGTGTAGTGGGTATGGTGAATCTGGTTGGAGTCTAGCCCGATCTAGCCGGAGAAAACACAGATCGAGGGAGGAATGTTGGCAAGTTCTATACCAATTGTTAGCAATAGAATCGATATGGCTAACTAGAACGAAGAACAATAGGTAAGTCACAGTAGCTGGATCTATTACTGGAATGTAATGACAGGAATCGTAGCGATTACAAAATGGGGAAACGAAATAAAGTTCATTCCAATCTGCTCTCTTTCTTGATCTCTCTTCTATTTATACTCTACTCCCCCACTCGATCCGGCCCGGCGATGTTGGGCCAAGAAGGTGTCGAACGGGCCGGGCCCGCCTTCTACGGGCGCAACACCGCAGATCCCGATCACCGGGCGATGTGGAGTCGCTGTCGACAACAGCCTACACACGTAATCCCGGGTTGCTCTATCTCCGGTTCTCAAATCGTATGGCCATGGTGCCTTGGTCGTTCCTCTCCGACTACCACTCGATCATGTTTTTACCAGGCCTATTGAAATAGCCATCTGAAATACAAAAACGAATTTGTGAACGAAAGGAATCTACCCGGTGTACCAACTATCGATAATTTAGCTATGACAATGCCTAGCAATGTGATCGTATAGATAGCATCAAATGGTAGCACTTGAGACATAGAGATTTACACTGGTTTGGGGGCGTAGTACACGAGAGACCCTGCTCCAGTGGTTTTGTGGCTGGTCTTGTATTCGTATGCTCAATTATAGGGGTTGTTGCTTCTACCTTCATAATAGATTGGAATGGATCTCGTGCCGGAGATCCTTGACCTCCTTTATATAGACAGTGGAGGTAGGGTTACAATGTAGACGATCATAATCGATCGGTTTCCTAGTTTGTTACATGAAAGCGCAAAAGATTGATCTTAGCTATCATCTAGATGTGCCAATCTCGGATATTCCTAGCTTGCCTTGATCTCCACGTTGATCGATCGCCTTATGCCTTCGTGGGCCTCTTCCATGACGGCTGCTAGGCTGATAGCCTGGACTCAGTCACATATGTGCGGTGAAAGTACCAATGTCCCATAGAGTTGGTATATCCGCTAGATACTCTGACAAGTAGTATCAAAAACCCTTAAAAACATCATTTGCAGATCACACGGGTTGTGTGACATGGAGAGCACTGGACTCGAGACAAGGAAAACGTCTTTTGGAGATCACACAGAGTTGTGTGATGTGAAAAGAGTTCGATCAGATATTGTTTCAATCTGATGTGTGATGGGGAGATTGTCAGGTTTAGTCTAACATCAGAATTTGATGGTGGGAAAGCACAATATATAAGGCAGGAACAACCCTCTTCTATCTTTTTTTTTATTTAGTCTTCTAGGTTATGTTAGGCCTAAGGCCTTGGCAAGACATGGGCTCCGGGCCTGAGGTTCGTCATTTCGTGTGGATAGCGAGCTGGGCTATATCCGCTGCACACTCTAATATCTATGAAGGATTCTAAGTATTAATTAAGGTTACCTAAATCATCCAATATATTTATGCCTAGGAGTTTCTTGTTTTGAAGAAAATTGTAGGTTATTTTTGTTTTCTGGTAGCCAATCGAGGTGCTCGTGGAAGGGTCACTAATGCATACTATATTAGTTGGTAGATAAAGTGTTAGACGGTTTTGGTTGGGACTTAGACTATCCGCACTCATGTTCCTCTATTTACTCCCTCTATACATCCTAGTCATCAAGATTCCCTCCTTTTTCCTCCTTTACAGTATTTTCTTCCGCACTCATTCCTCCTTTATATCTCTACTCTATACCAACTACCATCAATGGGCCCCACTTATAATGTTATCGAAACATATCCATGTGAGATCTAGTTTTGAAGGATTTATTGATACAAATTTAATGATGCAATCAGAATTTAATTTAGCTTTTCGGTTTGTGAGCTATGACATTTTTTTTATTCACTTAAGCAATGGGCCCACCGTTGCATGCCAGTCCCCCTCTCTCTCTCTCTCACACCGCATGGGTGGTGGGCCAAGACAGGTCTGTACCGGAGGTCCTCCCGCGCCTGGAAAACTGGCGAACGGGAGCCGCATACGCTGCGATACCGGGACCTCCCAGTACCCCGCTGCAGCAAAAACTTCGCTACATGCATACTGGAGGAACGCGTACCGTTTCCCAGTGCAGACAGCCTTAGGAAAAGGCAAATTAAAATTAGGTCAAAATTACACAGAGTAGTACTGTTTTTCCTCAGACATCTAGGCTTCAAATACATAATTTGTTATTACCATCTTTGCAGGAATTTTGGTCGGTCTTTTTGCTGCCCTCATTGCTTTTCTTGCAACCGAAGTTTTCCTCAACATGGAAAGTAAGAAAAGGCAAAAGTACTTTGAGCAGCACCGAGGCCAGATGCTGTCGCGAATTCTCAAAACAGATGGCAACAACATCGCCTTCGCCTTTTACAAGAGAAGGGACCTAGTGAAGGCAACACGTGGTTTCCACAAGGACAACATCGTCGGGGAAGGAGCACATGGCACCGTCTACAGGGCCACCCTCGGCGGCGCTGCTGCTGATGCATCATCGACCATCGTCGCGGTGAAGCGATGCAAGCAGATCGACAAGAGCAGGACGGATGAGTTCGTGCAGGAGCTGGTGGTGCTCTGCCGCGTCAGGCACCCAAACATCGTCAGGCTCCTCGGCTGCTGCCTCCATTTTGAGGCGCCAATGCTCGTCTACGAGTTCGTGCCCAACAAGACCCTTGGCGATCTACTCTACGGCAGGCCTCGGCGCCGGGTAACGCTGCCGACCCGCCTGAGGATCGCCGCGGAGACGGGCGGCCCTGGCGCATCTGCACTCGCCGCCATACCCAACGCTCCACGGCGACGTCAAACCGCAGAACATTCTGCTTGACGAACGATGGGCCGCCAAGGTGTCCGACTTTTGATGCTCAACTATCAACGACAACGTGCAGGTGGTACCCAAGGGCACTCTGGCATACCTTGATCCTGAGTTTCTGCAGGACTTTCAGATAACAGAGAAGACTGATGTCTACAGCTTCGGGGTAGTCCTGATAGAGCTCTTGACTGGTAAGAACCCACAGGTCAGAGGACGATGGAAGAACTTGACCACAATATTTCAGAACAGCATGGGAAATGGTACCATTGATAACCTCCTAGACGCTGACATAGTCGAGGAAATGAGCATGGAACTGATCTATGCAGCTGCGAAGTTAGTGAGCCGATGCATCGCTGCTCCGGGTAATGCAAGGCCAGCCATGGGACAGGTTGTTGAGGAGCTCCGGCGATTTTCTGATGAAATGCCGGAAAGCCCTGAGGCGCGAGTGGCTCTCGAGTTTGAGGATAGAAGGTACAGCTACACCACCACCGAGGGCGAAACTACAGCACCGAACTCGCCAGATGATACAAAATCATGGTTTTAAAAAATGGGCCGCTGTTGCTGCTTGAGGCAGCACTAAGGTATTGTCATATGTGCCTCTATGTCAGCTAAGACCGCTATATTGCATAGCATTACCTCTGAAATAGCGCGCTATTTCAGATTTAGCTATAATAGTAATAATAACAATCAAGCTATTATATACTTATATTTTTGTTTCAAAGTTCATTTTTCTTTGTAAACTTGAACAGTTGAGTTTCATGAATTATATGTTGTAATATCTTACTAAGTAAAAGTTTTCGATATTGCAGAAACATATTTGTGTCCAACAAATTTGACGACGATTCTCATGTTTCTGTGAATGATGTACTTATTCTCAAAAAAAAAGATGCCACTATGTTCTATAGCCAACAATATTAAACCTGGTATGAAATTGAGAGTTTGCTAAAGCCTACGTTATCGTTAATTGTGTTACATATTTTGCAACAGTGGCGTGCTCTTACCTGTGTATTATCTAGGTTTAAATGTATATTACAGTTAATGGAAGGGTAATTTGGATCCATGTCCTTATAATTTTTGCGTCCTTTGATATTTGCCCTACAATTCATGTAATTGGAAACTTGCCCTCCGTATTCTGATCTTGTTGGATATTTACCCTTTTATACGTAAACTGTCATCTTGGTCCCACTTACAGTAGTATATTTTGGTACACGGTCTGTATTGCCCTGGGAAGCAAACAGAGGTCCTGTGCGTGCGTGTCTTCCCCGTCCTCCTCTCCTCCCTGGGAAGATAAGCCAATCACGCCTCACCGCCGCTCCTGTCACGAGTTCGGCCTCCGGCTGCAGCCGCGAGCTCGGCCTCGCGCCATGGCAGCGCGGGTGCACTGCCCACGCCTCTCCCAGCCATAGCTTGTGGCAGCTTGCAAGTCGCTGCCACCGCTCCGTTCGCGCTCGGCCTCCCCGCCTTGGCCTACCGGGAGCTCCGGTCAAGGACGTACGGGAGCTGTACATCCTGTACGGGAGCACGGCGGGGTCTCCGTGCTGGCACGCGCGTTGCCGTCGGTGCTGCAACCGTTCATGTGGACGCGCAGCTATAGGCCATGGCGCTCAAGGACGCGAAGCAGCGCACTTGCTCATGCAAATCCGCCTCCGTGCCAGGAGGTCCGCCGGCGGGCGCGCTCCGCAGACACGAGCGAGCTCAGTTGCTGTGTTTTCGAGCGCGCGCTCCGCCTCCGCGCCGTCGCGCGCGAGTTCCGCCACTGTGCTATGGAGCGAGTGGGCGCTCTGCTGCCACCCTGCGAGCTCCACAGCCGTGCGTGCTTCGCCTCCGTCGCGCCATCGCGCATGAGCTTCGCCACCGTGCTTACCCGCTCACTCGTGGATCCAGCTGCTTTCAAGACGTGCGGAGCACTAGCTGGAGCTTGAAGGAGAAGCTGACGTGTGGGGCCCACACGTCAGCGAGTTAATAAAGAAAAGAAGCAGGGGTATTTTGGTCCGATACGTAAATACGTGATCTGCATATGGGCTTAGAGAGGTATCATACGTAGAAAAGGGCAAATGAGAGGGAGAAGCAAAATAGTAAGGGCAAATCTCCAATAACACAAGTTATAAGGGCAAATTTCCAAAGACCAAAAATTGTAAGGGCAGGAATCCAAATAACCCATAATGGAATGCTTGCTGCACCGTCCTCCATCCACATCTAATGACAATGATGGAAACCACTTCCAAAAGATGAATGAGGGTGGTTATTTAGAAAACCACCAGGGTAAATGCTTGAATTAACCATGGCGGTTATTTTAAATTAACCGCGGCGGTTATAATAACCGTCATGTTAAATCAATTAACCGTGGTGTTTTTTTTGGTTTTTATAAAAAAACCGCCATGGTAAATGAGGTCGAGATGTCCAGCCCACATTACAATGAGCGCCCATACCCGGCCGATAAAGACACCATTGTATAAAAGCCGAGGAAGTTGGGAACCCTAATTCATTTCACTCCCTCCCCCACCCGCGGATCTCTCGCCTCCCTCCCACACTCTCTCCCCTCCTCTCCCCGATCCCGCTCCCGTCCCTCCCTTCGGGGGGCCGGCGCTGCCCCAACTATTCCATGTTCGGCGCGCCACCCTCCCCTCCCAAATCCTTGCGGCAACCCGGGACACACGCGCAGTGGCGACCTCAACCTATGGCGGCGGCGGCGGCGACCCGGGAGGCGCGCGCGGCGGATCGGGCGCCGATCGTGGCGCGCCCGAACCACCCTAGAGGCGCGGGCGACCTCGACCGACACCGATCCAACCCGTGCCTCCCGCCGGGCGGGCGCAGCCAGCCGAGCTCTCGTTGCCCGTGGCTGCCCCAAGACCGCGGCGGCGACACGCGAAACCCTAACGGGCCCGGCGGCACGCCTCGGGCAAGTTAGGTTTTAGATTGATTTTCTTTTTATTTTTTATTATTAACCGTGGCGGTTTTTAGGGTCCCTTAAACCGCCATGGTTAATCCTTTTCATTTACGGTGACCTTCCCTTCGTGAGCGGTTTCAAAACTCGCCATGGAAAATAAAAAAAGACCGCCACCAAAAATAAAATGTGTAGTGGTGTTATGGATGACGATTTCCGTCAATCAGAGCTTTCATTGCAAAGTTGATAGAATATAGGAATGATCACCTTTGTAATGATATTTGAGTCACGCACAGTCCAACCTAGCCTCCACATTTTGCATCTGCCTAGCTGTCCAACCCAGTCTACATCCTCCTGACCTTTACGATGCTCACCCCATCGCGGGCCTCTTCCCATCCCTGCCCCATCTGCAAGGTCAGAGGCAAAGTAGGGCAACTGCTCCGATCCAATTACGATTAGAGAATAGTGATTGGGTGTTTTTTTTCTCAAACATGACTTCACGTGTTTTTTATTACGAAGATAATTGTACTAAGGTATTAAAGAATGCTAAATCAATCTTAAAATTAAATTTACTATATATTATATTTATGTGTATGTAGGTGGTACTATTAAAATTTACTACATATACCGATGTGTCTAGCTAGTAGGTACCTTTGGGCCATGGCATGTCTTTGTATGCTGATGATCAATATGTAGCTTTGTGATGGATTTGTCTTGCTAGGATGGCATGGCCCACCAGGCCTGCCAGACTCACTGGGCCAGCAGCCCATCACGTCCCATATACCTGACTGTGCCGTACCAAAATCGTTGCCGGAGTCTAGACAAAGGCAAAACCCAGAATAATGCATCGTTGCCGGAGTGCTGCCTTCACATGCACTTGGCCGTCGTCGTCTGGGGATGTCAGATGTGTGGAGTGTGACTCGGTACACACGCGCAGGATTGAGGTCATCCCCAACAACTCCTACGCGGAACGTCCGGGCCGGCAACTTTGTCGCTTGCAAGTTGCAACCCTTCCACTTGCAGTCCAAAAAAGATGTAGCGTGACGACAAAGAGAAATGGACGACATCTCGTGATCTATATACATATACACAATACAACATATATAGCCAGAGAACCAGTGAAGAGTGTGTTTGTGTGCGTGAGAAGCAGGTTCAGTGCAGCAGTTTTCATGGCTCGTGGCGTGGGCGATCCGTTCCTGCTCCTGGTGGCATCGCTGCCATTGCTCGTGCTGCAGCTGCTGCTGGTGTCCTCGTCGTGCGCCCTGTTGCGCACGGCTCGTTGCGAGGACGTCCTGACCGAGGGCTTCACCGCCGTGGAGCTGACCGAGGCGCAGTTCAAGGTGCAGAAGCCCTACGACACCCCGCTATCCGAGCGCTACGAATTCGTCGACGGCGTGCGGCGGATGTGGGTCTACGCCACCGACAAGCCCATCACCACCGCCCACCCCGGCGGCCCCCGCACAGAGACCAAGATCGAGCTGATCTACAGCCCGGCGTGTGGCAGTTCGAGGGGTACGGATACATCCCGTACGGCACGTCGGGCGCGTCGGTGATGCAGATCTTCCGGGCGGCGGGAGCACGCGACGACGCTGATGCTGCACGTCTACGACGGCAACCTCACCTACTACCACGACGTCGACGACACGAGGGTGGTTGACGCCGGCGTCTACGACAGGTGGTTCAGGCTCAACGTGGTCCACGACGTCGCGGCGTCCAACGTGACGGTGTTCGTGGACGGCCAGCACCGGCTGACGTACGGTGCCTGGCCGTGGCGGGGACTCGCACTACTTCAAGTTCGGCGTGTACGGGCAGACCAAGAACGGTATGTCGCACCGCATGGAGTCGTGGTGGAGGGACGTCAAGGTCTTCACCAAGTGTTGAGCTTGCTCGGTTGCTTCGATCCGGGCCGCCATATATGGCTACCCTAGCAAGCTAGTAGCAGTCTTTCGTACTGGTAGTACTGTATACATATTTAAGAATAAGGTGGTCGCACTCACAAGTCATGCCGCACTACCACAAATGACGTGGAAATCAACGTTCATATTCATGTTTTCTTTTTTTATCACGATGCTTTTCGTTATGTGGATAGGAAAGTTTCGAAGTTTTACGACGAGGACAAGTTCTAGCTATTCCTCTGTCTCTCTTGCACGCACAACACCATCGTAGGCCTCTAGGAGTAGGACCGCAGTCCGCCCAGCGACACATAATCAGGTGTGCGGGCAATCAGGTATTCGGGCAACTTCTCCTTCGCTGCTCACAAACTTCCTTGGATCTTTTGTCTTCTTCCTGGTGACTGACAACTCCATCTTCTTCTTCCTCCTCGAATCATCTATTCCTGGTGGACGTTGGAGTGACTCAGTACGAACAACATCCTGCATCAACTTTGCTCCGTGACGACATGGAGCAACACACTATGTGGTCCATGTGGACTATAGTGCAAAAGCGAAGCAACAGCAGCTAGCAATGCAGCCTGCGAAGCAGCAAGCCGCAGCAGCAGCAGGCGGACCAGGAGCAGCCGCGGCCCAGCTGATGGATGCACAGGCGCAGTGGCCTGCGAAACCGAGGCAGCCCAGCTCGGTTAACCAGGAGCAGGCGGGCGTGCGAGCATCTTGGGCCGGTGGCACAACAGCCCGTTCAGCGCGCGATGATCAGCAGTAGCCCAGCGGCAGGTGCAGCCCACTTCCATTTCCTGGCTTCTCTTTTTCACTTCTAGCAAGCATGTTAGCATCTTTCCCTTCCAAGATTCAACCAAAACTCACTGCAAAGTATATGTTATCTTCTCGAAAAAAAAATGGTCAAATCTCATGTGCGTAAAAGATAGCATTTCGTAAGGATTTTTATAGGGATATCTCAACCATGTCACTAACCCCATATATGTATATATATGTGAAATGAAACTCAAATTTGTGGCACTAGGTGAGTAAAACAATTATTGTTTTCCCCTCTTCATAGTACGGTTATCAAACCTAAATCACTCACACCCTCTATGGTGTCCTGAATGTAAACAAAAATGACTACATCATTTATACCTTTGCCTTTGTTTTTCTCTTCCTTCTTTTTCAAATGAGGAGCACTTGATCACCTTTGTCCATCACCATCTCCATGGACCATCATCCAGTTCCACCACTTGGTGTGTACCAACCATGTTCATATCACAACAAACATTACATATGTTACTACACTTGGGTGTCATCGATTAACCAACACCAAACTTGGGCTTTCAGCCAACCTACCTCTCTGCTTGAGCCAACTTATCACCGGTCGAATTCGCCCGACGCCATTTTACTATTTAACTACCGATTTATTAGTTTCCTTAATCAGCTGAAATTTTATTAAAATCATGAAAATCAAATAAAATAAAGAAAAAATGCCAAACCAAATTTGTTGAACTCTACAGAACTGGTGGCACCATGACCTGTAAAGACATAATATCACATGTTTTAGTGTAACTTTGATGCTATAAATGTGGATCCACAATTCTCTACAGTTTTTTGTAACTAATTATTATTACAAATGCTATGAAGTTTTTATGGTGGTTTACCCATACCACGTATAAAATAAAAACGTTTGAGTAATTTTAACTCCTTAGTCTATAAATCCTATTGCGTGCACTGCAGTGGCAACATAAAAAGATATAGCTATTTGTATAGTAACTCAAAAATATACAACATCACTTGATCTATTATTTGACTTCACATTTAGTTGGATCCCTAATATCTGGAGTTCATATAATAATCACTATAACAACAAAGGGCATCCCTCAGGGCCCTCACTCCAAATTACTTCACTTTCTTCTCCTATCGACACAAGGTCAACAAAGATAGTAACCACTTTAGAAAGCCAGAGATAACCACCGGGCGCATGTTTTCTAGTTTGATTAGGATTCGTAATCAGTGTCTCTCTAGCAGGGGGCACACAGCAAAGCGGCGCCTGTTTTTTTTCTCCTGTCGACATAAGGTCCACAAAGATAGCAATTTTGTCTCTTTATTATTACTAGTAAAACATGCCTGTGCGATGCACCGGGGCATCCGATACTCATGCTTGTAGCAAACGCGCGTGTCCAAGAGTCATGCTAATAGCAAACATGCCGATATATGAATTTGGACATTTAATATTTATATATTGTATCTGGATCCAATAAATACTCAAAATTGAATTTCTAAAACATATATGGCATAGGTGTCAATATCAGATGCATCCAACAATAATACTTAATTGTCTGTATCCGATTTGATTTGATCCCTAAATGAGTGAAAGTCAGAACTGGCAAATTAGGATAGAGAAAAAATCGACCCAAGTAAACAACAAAGAAAATTCGGATTACATGTGTAGGAAAAATCAATCCAAGTGAAAAAGAATATAGAAGAAAAAGTAACATCCATTTAGGATAAAAAAAGCAAGAATAGTCATGGACTCCCATGAGTGGCCTTTTCTTTTCTTTTCTTTTTTTCCTTTGTCCCGTCCGTTTCTTTTTCTGTTATGGCTCTCCAGCGGTTGCTCATCTGTTTTTCACGCGCAATGCAATTGTGCTCTAGTTCATTTGAATTTGGTTAATTTGGATCTTGAGATCTTGATTCTTGACTTGAGAGGTAATATATGGATTATGAATTTCTGAGATGGAACTTATTCTTGGACCCATGTTGTGTGTGCTTAACGTGTTTTAATAGGACTCTAATCTATTGGCTGGAGGTATCGTATTTGACTTGATTTGTTTTGCATTGTACGGCCGACAGGAAAAAAAAGTGCGGAAGAAAAGAAGGTGAACAAAAAAGGGTGAGAAAACTTTTTTGGTGAACGGAAATTTTCTCTTTATTAGTAGGTATAGATTAGGTATTTATTGCTGTGATTTGTAGCCTCCTCTAATTTCATTGTTCTTTGTTTGGTGCATTGTTTGTTGTAGCTTTATAATTGGTTGCTATCCTGTAGGCTGTAGGAAGGACAGTTCGATTGAATAGTATGAGTAACCTCATGGGATCACATCTTGGTATTTCTTCTCCTCCTCTGCCTCTACTGTTGCATCATTACAATTTCTGAAACAATTATTTTCACTCACATTTCTCTGATATATTTTTTGCAATGTAAATGTGTTTTTTAACCTTCACAGATATTAATTAACTAACTGCACAAATGTTATGATGATTTCTTCCAATATATTCTTTTCATTAAGCTGTATATATACTCTTTCATTAGGGTGTATAAGGGTGTATACGCGAGAACGTAGAAAACTTAAACAAGCTCCTTACTCCATAATAAAACCTAGATTGCTGGTACTTGCATTCCATCTAACTGAAGCTCAGAATCCAATAGACATTTTGGTGCAACAGTTACACTTAATCTAGTACTCCTAAAAAGAACAAACCTCACTAAGGTAATTCTTTGCATCCTTCTTGGGCCAGGTCAACGATTTTTCAGTTATCTATCTTTTTTTTTTTTTTGAGATTACACAGTACAACGCAAACGCCAACACGCACGCACTCACCCCTATGAACACACGCGACGCAAAACCATACCCCTATGAGCACCTTTCAAGGACTGAGTCAGCAAATCTTGAAGTTCGAAGTCACCATCGGCGCCGCTATCGGCGAGGACGTCGCCTACCACTTATTGCATTGCGCTAGAAAATTCTGAAATAAATCCAAGATAAAAGTGTCGCGACCCGGATTTGAACCCCGGGTGGGATTCCCCTAACCAATGGCCTTTACCATTGAGGCATGAGCCCCTTGACAGTTATCTATCTACTACACCTAAAAAGAACAAACCCCACTAAACTAATTTTCTGCATCCTCCTTGCGCCATGTCAATGATTTTTCAGTTATCGAACGAATCCCACCTCCATCCATCCAACGCCAGCGCTGCCCGCCATCCTTCTATGATGCATACATCGGTCATCCACTTACATCTCTGAAGTAATCCTCGCCACCATCCTCTTCACCTTCCATTTGGTAACTGATCGTAGTGCTAAAAATAGCTCCACCAACTCACTCCAACACTCGGCCATCAAGAGTCCTTTTTGTATTCGTGCGAGAAGATGAAAACAGATATGGCCATTTGCCTTCCCAGGCTATATATCTAAACAGCTGGGTGGGGTGCAAATCCTCCCTCAGCAATCAACGATTGTGGCCTCCCACGGGCGAACGGTAGCGAGCTGGGCCGCACGCGCAACGGCACGGCAAAATGCAGATGCGTACAGGCTAGGCCATTCGGTGGCGATTGAGAAGGCCATGGTTAGGTTGTTGAGTAGCAGCGGCAATAGGAGCAAAGGCACGGCGCCGGCAGCACACAGCAGTGGTGGGGAGGATATGATGATGACTCGAGAAGCAAAGAACCGATTTGACTACTTCCACCTATTTTGTTTTGAGTGATTTGAATGATCTACACTTTGCTAACAATTTGCTTTGAATCTATGGGCAAGGTTCCTATTGAGGGCTGAGGTAAGTATCGGAATTAATCAGTATATGAGGTCAGCAATGACGTCATTTCAATCTCTTCACCACAATGAGGTCAGCAATGACCTTCACCAGCCTTTGCTACTTTTTTTTCTGATCTATAAATCTGACGCAACGTCCCGAAGAACTCTGACAGTGTGTGGGGTTTCCCTGGAGACGTACCTTGACCAGATGGCCGAGCTATTCACCAAGCAGGCTGCTGTGTACGCCACAGCACGCCCAGCGTATCCGAAGGAACTGTTTGCCAAGCTCTCAGCGCTCACTGCTCACCACCGCCGCGCTTGGGACGTCGGCACTGGCAACGGCCAGGCAGCCATCGGTGTAAGCATATATGCATCTCAAGTCCCTGCTGCCATGAATATAATGCTCTCTCTACACGTATAAAGCAGCAGCGTCGTCTTCAATCTCTTCACCGACGTGCTTTAATTTGAACGCCCACGCCACGCTACGCCATGCAGGTCGCGGAGCACTACGATAGCGTGGTGGCCACGGACGCGTCCGCAGAGCAGCTGGGGCAGGCCGCGCCACACCCCAAGGTCCGGTACCTGCACACCCCCGACAGCGACGCCACGCCGGGGCAGGAGGACCAGCTCGTCGCCATGCTAGGCGGCGAGGCCAGCGTGGACCTTATCACGGTGGCGCAGGCCGTGCACTGGTTCGACCTCCCGGCGTTCTACGGCGTGGCGCGTCGCGTCCTGCGGAGGCCCGGCGGGGTGATCGCGGTCTGGGGCTACAACCGCATGAGCCCGGAGGACATGATGTCGCGCTTCTTCGACACCACGCTTCCCCATAGGGACCCTCGAGCTCAGTACGACACTGCGGATCCTGACCAACTATGTAAAAATAATTGACAAAAAACATCTTAATTTGTCAGATGTGTGATCCTTCATCCTGCCGGGTATCATACAGGTATTTCATTGACGGATACCGGGACCTGCCGTTCCCCTTCGAGGACATCGGGCTTGGAAAGGAAGGAGAGCCGGCGAGCTTCGACATGGAGCAGGAGATGTCGTTCGAGGGTCTGATCGACATGCTGAGGTCCTCGTCGGCGGTGACAACGGCGAAGCAGCAGGGCGTGGACCTGCTGGGGGAGCGCGTTCTGAAGGAGCTCGAGCAAGGGGTGGGGAGGGCCGTCGTTGGTGCGGAAGGTCACCTACAAGGCCTTCCTGCTCGCAGGCACCCCGGGGCCCAAGGCTGATGAGTGCTGATATATGTCGCTCATCTTCCTGCGGTTGGACTAGGAGTAATAATCATCTGTGTGTTTCGTGAATAACATGGCATTAAATTTTTGCATTTGTGTTGCATTGAGAGAAGATAAAGGTGCACTACAGTAAATCCAATAAGCTCGTCTTATAGCCAAGCCATGTCATCTTGAGATCAACTTCAAAGATTATGACTCATACAATGATTACTCCCTTTACACTCCAAAAAATATCTATTTATTCATGAGGGTGAAGGGTGTACCACGCAGCTTGCTAAGGAACTGATCAGTGTTGACACCTGTTATAGCGTAAAATTACAAGTTAAAAACATGAATTAAGGGCTCAAGTCAAAGGCTAAACATAAGTCTAGGGGTTTAACTAACATAATTCCACGAGTTTTGGTATTCTCGTGACTTTCCGGGGACTTAATAGATAATTGCAGAGAATAATGGAGAAAGTTCCGAATATACAAGGCATATGAAGACCAGACTTAATCGTGAAGCAACTCAACCCGAAAAGTGAACTAAAACATTCTAGAAGATACCGAGAGGACACCGTAAAAGACGGGAAGCCGAGGTGGCATGCCACCACGGCGCCGCCAAGTGCCAACTAGGCCGGCCGCTAGGTGGGCCACCCCCGTCGACCTCCCTTTCTAGGTCGGTTTACTACCGACATTGAGGTTGTTTCTACACCGTTCTTTGAAGGTCGGTTTGATCCAAGGGTTGACGTTCATCGCCAAGTACTATATAAGAAGACCGGTGACCACGAGGCTCATATCAATTTCATTATCATACTCAATCATCAACTCATACCCATCTAGTCCAGCCAAGTCTAGACCTAAGCCCTAGTTCATACTAGAAGTAATTAGCTACATAGCTAGTTCTAGTTGAAGACCAAGTTCATCTTGAGTTCTGATTAGTCAAGAAGTAGCAAGGATCATCGTTCTTGAGACTTTTCTCTTGTATTCAATCTGTAAGTACTCTTATATTTAGAATACAATTGTTATGGCCTTGATCTATATAATTATTATATTCTTATTGATATGTGTTTATGCTTGCTATGATTATATGTTTAGTTTAGTAAGATTGCTTTATATTTTATGCATGGAATTGTATAGCATCCATATAGATGATCACTATGTGGGTGATAAGCAATGTGTAAACGTGGTGTTTATACAACGTTTATCCGCAATTGCACCCTACATTACGGGCCGTGTGGTAGATCGCGGGAGTGACAAACCTGTTGAGTCCTTTGGAATCCACCCTCCGAATGTAGGACACGTCGAGCCTATAATTACGGTGATGAATAAGTTTCGTCCTTACTTGTCATTGGTAATGATTGCCATGTGTAGAAGTAATCCAACCTTGTGATGATAGCTAGATGTATTGCACTAATTGTAGTATTCATTGACATATATGATTAGGAGTATCTTAGGAATATTCATTCTATTCTATTTTATAACATGTTAATAGCTCGTATGATACTAGTGGCATATGATGATCTTATACTTGGGTATTTATCATTTATATTATTATCTTTATCCTGTGACTTATCTGTTGAGTTATGTTAGATGCATATGGCTACTCTGCATTACAATCTTTGTAAGGTGGATCTCACAATTAAATCACAACATAAATCATTAGATAACCTTTTCTCTCTACCTTTCCATAGACTCCCTTTCCCGTGGTAAAATATAAATACGATACCTGGATTACTCGGTGAAGTGCTACAATTGGTATTTCTATCTCAGGCGCTTTTGCGAGATATCATGTTCATTCTTTTATCAAGGCCAATCAAGAATACCATGCCCCGCATTTCTTTGAGCGTTATTGCTAGGGTGACAGACTAGTGTATAGGTAATGCCTAGAAATGAGTGGTATACCTTGAGTACATATCCCGTGAGATTAACTCCACTATGGATAATGATGCTAAGTTTATATCCCACTACTAACACCGCTTAACTCCGCTTTGTTGGATTATGAGGTTAATCCCATAACCAAGCTAACATGATTAGATAGATATCCCATATATATTTCTTTTCGCCTTTCTAATTGGGATCGTGTAAGAAATATCAACAATCATTTGCAAGCATCTTCTAGAATGCCTTGGGGTTGATAATGAGTCTCTTGATCTTTGTGATTCTTTGTCCCTCCGAAGTGCCCTATCGGGAGAAGCTCCCCGTGTAAGATCTCCGAAGTTGCCGATGATTACGGGATGGCTGCCCCACTCAAAGGTGCCCGACCGATGTTGTCTCTCCCCTATTGGCAAGAAATCCAAGAACAAACACAAGACCATCCTGTGGTGGAATCAAAAGTTAGAAGGAGTCCTAGTATCCAGGAAGTTAAAAAGGGTTTCAAGGAGACCTCATGTGGGAAGAGGGATTTGTGTTGCTTGTGATGTTGTGCCTCTCTCTCTCTCAGCAAAGAATATCAGAATTCATAAAGTTGGGTGCTTCTCTTTGTGGCCTCGAGATAGACTCTTCGTCTGATGAAGTGCTCAACAAGACTCTGAAGGGAGGTGCCCCTGGAAAAAGCTCCTCCAAAAATAGCAAGGCCGGTGCAAAGACTCGGGATGAAAGAAAGACCAAGAGTGCTAGGCCCTCTTCTTTGAAGAAAAAGCCCGAAGGTGATGAAGCCAAGGACATTCTCGATGAAGATGCGGCTTAACTTCCCCGGGCTTGCTCTTTTGTAGTTTCTTGTCATTTTGTCCGGTGGTGGCTTGTGGTCTCACTTTTCTTTTTCAAATCTTGTCTTAAGGGGCCTTGTGAGCATGAATGGAGCTGTAAGAACCTTTACTGTCTGATGTCAGAAAACACTTTTGATATGCATATTTGTGTTTCCCTGCTGCTATTCTTTTTGGTTTTTTATGGATCTTAGGTCCTCTTGTAGAGCTTGGACTGTTTTGTGCTCGAACATCAGGGCATCAATGCCTCAGAGAAATGGGAGTCTTTGAGAAGTAAAACTTTGGAAAGTAGCTGTGATGTGGTTTCCATTCAGGAAAATAAAAGAGAGAATTTTGACATCAGTTATATTAGAAAGTTTTGCCCTCCTTGCTTCAAATAGTTCTATTTTCTTCCCTTAGTTGGGGCCTCTGGTGGAATCCTTGTGGCCGGAAAGGATCCTCGTTCAATGGTAGAGAAATTTTTCAGAACAACTAAAGTATCTCTCGTTGAATTCACTTCTCTTCACAACAATGACAGTTGGGTTCTCACCTGGGCCTTGTTGACTCTGAGGGTAAAGAAAATTTCCTTGATTGGTTGGAAGGTATTGTCATGCCTGATGAAATCAACTGGCTTATTGTTGGAGACTTTAATCTTTTTAGAAGATCTCGAGAATAGAAGCAGGACCAAGAGGGAATTATAATGAAATGATTAGATTTAATGATATCATCGGCTCTCGGGGCCTTGTTGAAATCTCTCTCCATGGTCTGAGATTCACTTGGACTAACAAGCAGCATCCTCCTCGTTTGGTATGGTTAGATTGGTTCTTTACCTCTTAGAACTGGACCTGGAATTCCCCAATACCTCGCGTCTTCTTTGGTCATGGAGATCTCTCGGTCATTGTCCTTGTGTCATCAAAATTGACATTGCCATTCCAAAAGGAAAAGTCTTTAGGCTAGAAAACTTTTGGATGCAGCATGATGGCTTCCTTCCTCTTGTTGCCCCTTCATGGAATAGTCGGGTTTCCCATTTTTGACCCCGCCAAGCTTATTTTTGCTAAGTTTAAGGCTCTAAGATCAGCCCTCGGATCTTGGTAGTCCTAGATCTCCAATTTGAAGGCTTCTATTGCCAAAATTAAGCTAGTTATTTCTTTTCTAGATGTTATCGAACAATGGAGAGATCTTACCATCCGGGAATGGAACTTTAGGGACATCGTTCATAGAAGGCTTTCCACCCTCATTCACCACCAGCGGTTTGTATCGAGAGGCGAGGGGTGCCATCAAGTGGGTCAAATTGGGGGATGAGAATTCCATGCTCTTTCATGTTCCTGCCACCATTAGAAACAAGAAAAACACCATATCCTGCCTGTCCAGGCCTGATGGCTCTATGATTTTTGATCATATCTCCAAGGCTGACGATTTGGGTCGAATTCAAAAATAGGCCGGGCTCCTCTGATGATCAAAGGATGGTTTTTAACCTGAATGAGCTCCTTTCTCCCATATTGAAATTGATAACATAATAAAGCAATTGCCCATAGATAAGTCTCTAGACCCAGATGGTTTTAATAATGAATTTCTCAAGAAGTGTTGGCATATCATCAAGCAAGATTTCTATAATCTCTATGATGCTTTCCACAAGGAGGAGATCTGTCTCTAGAGTATCAATGGCTCTTTCATCACTCTTGTTCCTAAAATTGATGGCCCCACAAGAGTCAATGATTTCAGGCCAATCTCCCTTTTAAACTCCTCCATGAAGGCGATAACCAAGCCATTAGCCAATAGATTGCGTACTTGTCATCACCCGGTCTTGTCCACAAGAACCGGTATGGCTTCTTCGGATCCAAAACCATACAAGATTGACTTGCTTGGTCTTTTGAGTACTTGCATTTGTACCATACTTCAAAAAAGGGAATCATTGTTCTTAAGCTCGATTTTGAAAAGCCTTTTGATCAAATTGATCATCAGGTCATGCTTGAGATTATGTGGAATAAAGGTTTTGGAGAAAAATGGCTTCATTGGACGAAACTTATTTTTGACTCTGGTACTTCTTCTGTTCTCCTTAATAGCTGCTAACCTCCTCAAGTCTCTCATAAACAAAGCTAGAGCATAGTTACTTCTTTTCCCTCCTATCCTTCTCCTTTATACCGAGGACTTCCCTATCCTTCAATATGCGGATGACACCTTGATTATCATGGAAGGGTGTGCCGGATAGCTTTTCTTCCTTAAAAGTCTCCTAAACTCTTTTGCTTACTCCACTTTGGACTCAAGATAAATTTTGCTAAATCCATGATGGTGCCCATAAATATGATTAATTACAGGGGCCCAAAGATTTGGCCAAAGACCTTTGGTTGCTCTGTTGGTAGCTTTCCTTTTTACTTATCTTGGCCGGCCCCTTGGCCTTTCTAAGCCGAGGGTTGATGATTTTCATCCTCTTGTCGCAGATGTGAAAGAAGGGTTGTGAGCACCTCTCTTTTTCTCGTCTCGGGCGGGAAGCTCCAGAGGACAAACTCAGTTTTCTCCTTCCCGCCTTCTTTCTTCATGGGAACCTTTAATCTCCATGTGACGGTCGGGGATCGGGTTGATCAGTTCGAGAAAGTACTACCTTTTGAGGGGGTCTGATGATAATAATAGGATTAATGCCAAGGCTGCTTGGACCATGGTAACTAAACCCAAAGTGGATGGTGGTATGGGTGTGATTGACTTAAAAATCCAAATTGAGGCTCTCCTTTTGAAATACCTACATAAGTTCTTTAACCGCTCAGATATCCCTTGGGTTCATCTTATTTGGGAAAAGTATTATTCAAATGAAAGGCTTCCCAATCACACCATGAAAGTCTGCTTTTGGTGGCGTGATGTGCTTAATCTCTTAACCATGTTCAAAGGGATTTCTCTCGTCTCTCGCTAGCAATGGTGTCTCATGCTCTCTTTGGGATGATGGTTGGTACGGTGTGCCCTTGAAATTAAGTTTCTGAGCTTCACTCTTTTGCAAAGAACTCCTAGCTCAGTCTTTGTAAAGCGGGAAATTCTTGAGATCACTCCTCACTCTTCAACCTGTCACTTTCCTTGCAAGCTTTCGATCGGTTCAAGTGCTCGGTAACTCGCTACTTGACTTGACCAATCTCGGTAGGGTGTTAATGATGTATGGACTTATATTTGGAATGGCTCCTCTTTCTCTGTGAAAATGGCTTACATGCAATTAATTGAGTTCTCGAATCCCCCGTTATCTTCAAGTGGCTTTTGAAATCTTCATGTCAAAGCATAAGCACAAAGCCTTCTTCTGGCTTTTATTACAGGCTAAGTACCAGAGATATCCTTCAAAGAAAGTCCATGCAAATCACCTCAGCTTAATGTGTCCTTTGTTTGTCTGAAGATGAAACTGTTAATCACCTTTTTCCCAACAATGCTTTCTCGAGAAACTGTTGGGCTCTCATTGGTCTCTCTATTATTAGTGACCTGGATCCCTTCCTGAGATTTCATAGCTTCAAGCGGCTTAGAAAGAAGTTTTTTTATGGAAATTATCATTATAATGAGTTGGAGCATTTGGATCATTAGGAATGATGTTGTCTTCAAAGGGATCCCAAAGATGCAACCTCAAGTGCCTTCAGATATTCAAGAAAGTCTTTGGCCAACTCCCATGGAGAGCTAAGTTCCTATATATTGAATTATGGCAAGAGCACCTTTGTGTAATTGATAGTATTTTTCTTTGTTACTTTTTTTGTTTCTTAGATTCTTGTCCTTTGGACCCTTGTAAGCTCCTTTTGTGCTCTTATTTCTTTTTGTTGTAACCTTCTTGGTTGCTTAATAAAATTTCCACTAGGAGCTTCTCGCTCCTCCTATTCTTTCAAACAAAAAGGGTGTACCACATATGCGTCGCCGCCACCTAGCCGTGGAGAGCATGCAAGTTCGCACGTAATTCCACTATAATTGCTCCTTATGGTGATATACCTCTATCTTGGAGATCTCTTGTGACAACCTTGCCCTCTCCCTCTTAGTTGTCTCTCTTACATGCACAACACCGTGCGGGCCTTCGGGATCGTCATCCGCCTAGCGACACCTACTTGGGTGTGCGGCTAATCAGTATTTGGGGAGCATTTTTCGTAACTACTTGCAAACTTTCTCCGATCCTCGCTTTCGGGTGTGCACACGATCAGGTTTTTGGGAGCGTGTCATAGCCCAAGTCGGCCGCCGCCCTAGGGCCCATAGGTCTAGTGCGTGTGTGCCTGGCTTGTTGCCGCCGCCGTCCACCGCCATTGTTTGCTTCACAATTAAGTCATAGATATTTAGGTAATAAAATAGGAATAAATAGGAAATAAAATCAGCGATTTCTTTAGATCGATGCAAGTCTCCCTCGGACTATAAATACAAGGGGCATGTAATTGGTTGGATCTTAATCGAGAAAATTAAAGGGGTAACACCAGAACGACTCTCCGGCCTTCTTCGCTCTAGCTCTATGTCCACGCCGCCCACGCCGCTGCCATCGCCCGCAACTTCCTGGGCGCCGGCGCGGCCGGCGTCGCTGCCCTCCACCGTGCCACCGCGCCGCCGTCAACGCCGCCCCTCCCCTGTTGTGGCTATGACAAGCGGTATCCCGGACACTAGGCCGATCCACCGACACCGCCACCGCCGAGATTCGATGGCCGCTCCCTTTGCCGCCCCTGCGGGATTTGATCATAGAGACACTGCGTGCGCTCAGATCCGAGGACGACTTCGACAAGGCTGCGATCTCTGACTACATCAGCATAAGGTACGGCTCCAGCATCTCGGTCCAACACCATGCCATCCCCGCAGGACACCTCGCTGCATGAAGCGTAACGGCGAGCTCGCCCTCCTTGGGAACAACTACTACCTCCTCAACGATGACCTCCTCGACGGCGCCCCTACCAAGGGCGCCAAAGACGACAATGGTTCTCCCCACGGGCGCTGCCGACGTCGTCTCCTCCACGATCACTAACACTGCAAACAACAGGTTCATCCACTCCAAGGACACAACTATTATGGCGGTCAAGATCGGATCGGATCAAGAGGCTACAACCGATGTCCACCACTGCTCGACTGAAAGCCTACCCAACTAGGCCAACGTCTCGTGGCTCCGACAATGGCACAGATAAGTTCCTCAGCCACCAACAACATCATCCCTGACACTGGGAACACCAGGAGTGCCAACGCCATTACCATCATGAGCAACACAACAACATCAACCAACGTCGACATCAATGTCGCGGATGATGATGTCTAGACAACTCTAGCGCCATGAACAACAACAACATCAGCACACATTCGAAGATTAGGACATCACACGCTCCATAGTCACTAGACAAGTCCATCCCAATCAACAGGGAGCTTCTACCATTACCATGAAGGAAAATGGGATCGCTACACTAGCTAGAAAACAAAAATTTTTCTACCCGTAAACTAGGAACTACTGCTAGTTATAGATCATGACATTACCACTAGACGTGAGGTGTAGCGTATTCGTCGACCCTCGACGTAGCTGTACGCATCGCAGCAGTGTCGTGCAGTTGCTTACGTCCATCCTCCACGTGCAGTTCGTCCTTATGCTCTAGATGCAGCACCTCCGAGGTATCCCACACGCGTCGGGAGGAAGCGATGCGCCTCGGGACCGCTAGGTCCGCGAGGAGCAAGAGGCGAAGCGTGTGGGCGGCGGCGGCCGCCAAAGTGGCGTGGCTTCCCTAGCCCTGTGCCCACCTCTCATATTTATAGGCGTCCCTAATAGGCTCTCGAGCTGGAGGCACATTAGTAACCCTAAGCCGCGTCTAATTGGATCAGATCCGAATTAGGCTTCCTTCCCCTTAAGACGTCCCTAATAGACATGGTTCGAGTACTCCTACTCAACCAATAGTTGACAGCGGCCTCTACGAAGACGTGTCAACTCCCATGTATACGCAATGATCATATCAAATCAACCACCACAAACTCACATACATGTTATCACTACTAGATAAAAAAGAACTTCCGTGGCGGGCAAAATGTATTTTTCGCGCGACGGTTTTTTGCCTCGCCATGGACATAGGGTCACGGAAAATGGATCAACTTCCGTGGCGGTTTTTTGCCCGCCACCGCTAATGAAATAAAAAAAATAAAAAAAGACAAGCCCGCTCGGGAGCCCATCCATGGCCCGTCGCGAGCCCATCCATGGCCCGTCGCGAGCCTATCTACCGCTGCCGCCGCCCGATCCAGCGGATCCGGCCACCACGGTGGCGGATCCGCCCATGCACGGCGCCGGATGAAGCCCCCGGGCGGCTAGGTCAAGGAAGCACGGCGGAGGAGCTCGAGGTGGAGTAGGTCAACGCCGCCGTGCTACCGATGGGGGACGCCCGGATCCAGGCGGCCGGGCGGATGCCGGATGAGCTTCGCCGTGGCGCCGCCATGGTGTCGCGATGGCCTGGGATCCGGCGCCGCCGGCCAGATCCCAAAGCGCCCTTGCCGGATCGAAGCGCGGCCGGCCGGGTCAGCGCGCCCATGTGCCACCGCCCGCCGCGGCCGGATCCCGCCGCCGCCCGAGGGAGCCCGCGTCGCCCGGCTCGGTGGAAGACATGGTCGTCGGTGCCGCTCATGGGGAGGGGACTATCGCCGCCCCCGTCGCGGTGCTAGTGAGAGAGAGAGAGAGAGAGAGAGAGAGAGAGCCCGTGATCCGGTGTGGTGAGAGAGAGAGAGAGGAGTGAGTGTCTTTGAAGTTAGGAAACCCTAAGACCCCCTCTCTATATATACAAGCCCGTTTTGAGATTGATTTTGGGCTTTTTTTCGGGCACTTTAGGCTGGCTGGTTGGGCTTTATTTACCATGGCGGTTTTTTATAAAAACTGCCACGGTTAATCGATTTACCGTGGTGGTTATAAAAACCGCCACGGTTAATAAAAGAACCGCCACAGTTAATAGAGCCATTAACCGTGGTGGACATCTAAATAACCGCCACAGAAAATGTTTTCCAAACACCATGCAAGTTCAATTGTGTAGTAGTGTATTCCCTTGCCACACGATATTTGGTCCACCTCGTGGGCTAACACTTAACCCAAGCACGTCCATACATTTCATGTCCAATCATTCGAGTGGTCTAGTGATATCTCTCTCTCATGGAGAGGGGCAATTCCATCTCAATATGCTTCCTGACAAACCCGAAGACCACCTTTATAGCTACCCAATTACGGAATAACGTTTGATAGTCCCTAAGTAGGTCATTTCACATCTTGAGTACATACGACAATCTCAGGTCTAAGGACATAACATACATGATGCATAAAGAGATAATAATAACAACATCTCATGTCGGGTCAATCCAGCTCCATGTCATACATGTGCCCACACTATTAGTTTGACACCTCTATGTCTATGACTTGTGAAACATAGTCATCAACCAATATGTGTGCTGATCTAATATTCATGTGTGTCCTCACATGAACTCCGAGCAGGGACAATTATAGAATAACCATACAAGTAAAGAGTCTCACAAACAATTCACATAATTGCCAATTGATACAAGTTATCTTTAATGGATATTCATGAACACATAATATATCATGGATATAAAGCGATACAATCATCTCTATGATTATCTCTAGGGCATATTCCCAACATACCATCCATGTTACAACAACGTCGCCTGACGTCAACGTCGCCAACCATGACATCCTCAACACCGACACCAACCACGACACCTATAAGGGCACCGCCAACGACAACGACGTCGCCCCTATGGGCACCACCAAAGGAGAGGACAATGATGCCTACCCAGGCGCCATCACATACATGGTTGTCCACTCACCGAACCCTGACGACGAGATCAATCCGCTTCATCTGCTGGAAGTTCCTCGAACACCCATGATGGCAGAGAACGTCAACAAGCGGGCTATGCATCCTGTCGCGGCTTCAACACTGGCAAGTACAGCACAGGCACCCACACTCCCACCAATCAGCTTCCTGATGTCACCAGCGCTAGCTCTGGTGTAGAAGGCGCCCTCATCAGCACCACAGCAGTGTGGAACATCGGCCCTAACAAAGACATAAGGTATGCCACTATCCACTTGACAATAGAGGTACTTCTCTAGTTCATTTGCATGCCAAGCCAGGTGCCATTGGAGGACTGGGACATTTCCACACGATGTCTCCTTTGCGGCTCCAAGTTGCCGAGCAATGTTGACACTACCGGCTACCTCGCGCAACCCCCGATAAGGCTTAACGACATGATCGACTACATCCACGCCCTCAACACGGTGCCAGACCCATACGACTACATCGGCACTTTCGGGTTCACCAACGGATCCACGCTACACTATGGGAGACACTACAGCAGGAGGCGACCCACACGATGGAAAAAGTGATCCAACTCGTTCGTCGATGTGACATCCTTCTGCCTCATTCATCGCGACGGCTCGGCAAAACATGACGAACATGACATCAACGCCCTAGTGCGACTACTCCCTCAAGCCGCACAACGAACTCGCAACAAGCTTTGGGCTATGGTGCACTAGGAGGTGCCCTACATGTTGGGCATGGTAATCCAGCTCGCCCACCAAGTCGACGCCCCCGTCTCCAACAAGGTCTTCAACAAGCTCACCCTCACGATCCCCATGGACACCAACATGAGGTACACGCCACACGCACGAGTCTTCTACCACGTCTTCCCCATCACTACCTCGGAGGCTATCATCCAACCTCAACTCGCTACACCGACCGACCACAAGCTACATGGAATCGCCGGAACCATCAAGCTCCAGACAAGAACACTAGCTTGGGCGCCGCTTAAGGTGATTGGCGTTCACCTCCCGATGACCTCGCCATCCGTGCTAGGCTTCACGAAAAGCACCTTGCTGATAGAGGAACTACCACATAGCTTCTCGCCATCGGTGGCAGATCTTCTTATTTGACGAGAATGGACACCACCTCGCCAGCATCTACGACGTTCTTATGGGCCAGGAGAACAATGGATTTCCATCCATCGGACTAACATCAAAAAAGATTAGCAACCTCATCTTTGTCCTGCTCATTCACTCCATACAAGTGGGTGCAACAATCTTTGGGAGATGCCGCTTCGACTGCCCCGTCAACACCAATAGATGTGCAACACCATAGCGCAAGGATGCGTTGTCCGAAAAGGGGGGAGGAGATGTCACAGCCAAAGCCAGCCACCGCCGCTGTCCACCGCCGGCGTTTAAGCGTCGCAATTAAGTCAAATATACTTAGGGAATAAAATAGGAAAAGAAATCATGGATTTCTTAAATGCAAGTCTCCCTCGGAATATAAATAAAAGGGGTATGTAATTAGTTGGATCTTAATCGAGAAAATTAAAGGGGTAACACCCGACAGCTCTCCGCCTTCTCGCTCTCGCTCACCCTAACCCCTAGCCGCCACCGCCCACGCCGCAACTCGCACGCACCGCCGGCACCATCATCGCCGCCCCTCCCCGTCGCGGCTGTGACTGAGCGTCTCACGACTACTCACAAACTTCCTTGGATCATTATCTCCTTGTTCCTCCTCAGATCATCTACGTACTTCCTGGTGGAGGCTTGAGGGACACACTATGAACATCGCCCTACATCGACTGTGCTCTATGACACTGAGCAACGCACTATGTCGGCTATTGTGCAAATGTGGCCACAGGAAAATTAAATTCAAACAGACAGGAAACCAAATTCATACCGACAGGATAAAAGTAATTTTTCTGTCGGTGGTGTTAGTACCGACAGGAATTTTCCAGTTTGCTATATTTTTCTGGATGAAATTAAACATGAAAATGCCTAAATTCCTAATATGTAGTTATACTTAGTTATAATTTAGCTCAGTTTATAGTTATCAATTAACTCTTTTGAAGAGATAAGGTTACATATAATGTCTTAAAAATATAACTGCGCATTTGAGAAGTACTACTCTATTATAAAATTGAGACACATTTCGCATATCCATTACTCAGTTACAACAGTTACTACTGGCTTGAATCACTGTCAGGACTCGCAAAGGCAGGCGTCGCCGTACTGCTGATCGTCCGCAAAGGAAGGTGGCTGAGTCGCTGGAGGCGCGGGATGATTGATCTTGGGCCGTGGGCCGTGTATCGTGCTTTGGTGTCGTGTTAGCCCATGCATTAGGGTGTTGATGTTGAGTCGTGGCGGTGACGCCGGTCAGGCTATAAGCCTTGTAACGTTCTACGGAACGGGTATCGAAGAACGGAACTCTGAACACGAATTCCCCAATTTCTCTCGCTCCCGCCCTGTTCTTCCAAACTTCTCCCCAATTTCTCCAGCTACTCTACCTTAAATTCCTAGTTATCGTTGTGGTTCATCTCGGATCATAACAATCACCAGCAAATCGGATCCATCATTCCATCGATCGTATATCACTGTCACGCACATCTAACATGTTCATTGTTCACGGCTTGGTGTAGACCGGGCGACGTTCCTCCAAAGGCGACTCTATGCGGACGACGGGTTGTGGTGCGACTGCTTGTACACGCGCCCGAACTTGAAGTAGTGATCCTTCCCGCCTTGGCCGGAGCTTCCAGCCTTTTTCGCCGTCGGCGAACACGGTGACGTTCGCGCCGGGCGGCGTCGTGGATCACGTTGAGCCGGATCCAGCGGTCGTAAGACGCGGCCCCGCAACCACCTTGGTCAGCTGATGATAGTAGGTGAGGTTGCCGTCGTAGGCGTGCAGCATCAGCGCGTGGCGCGCGTCGCCGCTACCGAAGACCTGCATCACGGACGCCCCGGCGTGCCCCATGGGACGTACATGTCGCCCTCGAACTGCCACACCCGGAGCTGTAGATCTTCTGCAGAATACTCATGGAATGTTAGTATTGGAAGAAGACCATTGAATGGTCGAGAGCATGGCTTGCCGTTGTCGCGCACGTTGACTTTGATCTCGGTGCGTGCGCCGCCGGGGTGGGTGGTGCTGATGGGCTTGTCGGTGGAGAACACCCACATGCGGCGGACGCCGCCGCGACTGGTCGTACCGCTCGTTGAGCGGCACGTTGTAGGGCTTCTGCACCACGAACTGCGACTCGCTCAGGTTCACACGGCTGAAGCCGGCGGTCAAGTGGCGAGAACAGCCGGCGTTGGCGGCGTAGGGCAACCACAACAGCAGAAGTAGCAACAGCGGAGAGCACGAGGTAGAAGAAGAAGCTGCCATGTCTCTGAGTATACTAGCAAGTGCGGTGAGCGTGCGCATGATCGACTCAACTCGTCTGTCTACTTAACTGCTTGGCTGCCTGGTCGATCGATGTCAGTGTACGTACGGGGATGACGACGGCGACAAAGGACCCTGTGTCGTCGTTTCCTCTCGTTGGGATTTGGGAACAAAAGGCCAGAGGAGAGGATAAGAGACCTGGCCAGATCGAACAACTAACTCAGCCAGCAATGCCGGCGACAACCAACTGCCTGGAACAAAGTGTCGTCCCACGGGTCTCGTTTAGGAAAACCCAAAATAATGCATCGTTGCCGGAGTCCTACCATCACATGCATTTGGCCATGGTGAGCAGGAAACAATAGCTTTCACTAGGACGGCAGGAGCGTGGTACGCAGCGAAGAAACATCATATCTGGCGGAGATTCAGGGGATCATCCACGACCAGCGTATCAATTTTGTCGCTTGCGCTCGAAAACACATGTAGCGTGTGGACAGGAGAGGTGCTGTGGAGCCTGTCTACTCACGCCACCACGCTGATGCTGCACGTCTATCACCTGTACGCGCTGATGGCTGTAGATTGCGACCGTGGGTGAGAGCACTCACAACGCAGACTCTATCATAGTTTCTATCCTCATTTATTATCCCTCTATTTATTACTTTTTACTGATGTGGCACATTTATTGAAGAGAGAGGGGAAAAAATACAAGAAACCAAGTCTAACTAAGAAAACTGGTCTTCACGTAAACTAAAACAATTTGTGAGAATGACAAGTGGGCCATGTGACATTATGATAGAAAATTGCATTGTGGGAGATAGTTTCTTGACACAATGTCCAAGACTATAGAAACCATGATAGTTTCTAGCATTGTGAGTGCCCTAAGTAGAACAAGACGAAGCATTGTTGGGACACGTCACAAACACTACTACAGCTTTTCTTATCGGTGGCGTTTTTTTTTTGGGTTATTTGGTTTCATACCATTACAATTCTTTGAAATCGGAAAGATACCATTACAATTCTTGTATTTGGAGACATACCATTGGAATTTTTTGGGTCACCGAGTTCTACCATTACATACGTATTCTACCTCCCGGGCCCATTGTCGAGGTGTAGAGGAAGGTGAATCTTTCCGTATAGACTTGTTTACCCTTCGCTTTTTCCGTGAAACTTTCTACCTCCCCGGGCCGGTCTCATTATTCCCCACCCGTCTTGCAACCTTGGCCCCGATGCTTTCTTCCCGGCGCGGTTCCTAACCTAGACGACGACACGGAGAGCGGCGGTGGGCAAGCTGTTTGGTCCCCGCCCCATGCAGCGGTGGGCGCGAGCCGGGTGCGCACCAGCACCGCGCGGCGTGCGTGACTGGGCGGGCGGAAGCCGGGCGGCGGCGCGCGGCTGGCAGCGCAGCGCGCGGCAAGCTTGGCGCGGGCGTGGCGCAGGATGGTGCGCGGCAGCAGCCGCGCAGCGGCGCGCCGGGCCGGCAGCAGCAGCGAAGACGCCAGCGCAGCGCAGGATGGTGCGCGCAGCAGCCGGCCGGCAGCTGGCACGGTGGGCGGCAGCCGCGGCGGCAGCGAGCAGCAGCGGCGAAGCGGGCGGCGCTGGCGGCCGCGCAAAGAAGCAGCTGCGGCGGCGGCGCAAGGATGGTGCGCAGAAGAATGGCGGCGGCGGCGCGGGGGCCGGCAGAAGAAGCGGCAGCCTTGGCGGCGGGCGGCGCGGGCTAGCCACGCAGCAGCAAAGAAGAAGGCGGGCGGCGACGCGAAGCAGGCAGCGCGGCGGGCGCGAGCTGGCTGGCCTGCAGCAGCAGCAGCACGGGCTGGCGGGGGCGCGAGGGCTGTCAGCGCAGCAGGCGGCCTGCGGCGGGCGCTAGGAGCTGTCCGCGCAGCGGCAGCCGCGGTGGCGGCGCTGCGGCCGGGCGCAAAGCGCAAACGGCGTCGCGCGAGCTATGGTTGGCCTTGCGGCGGCCGGCGTGTGCACAGCAACGGGAAGAACAGAACGGGAGAAAGAAAAAGGACCTGGGGCCAGCAAAGCTTCTCTCGCCTGTTTCATGAAGGGTTAGGGGCAAAATCGACCATACGAGAAAGATGTACATTGCTTATAGGTGCTTATACACCGACAATGGGCCCATGGAGGTAGAATACGTATGTAATGGTAGGACTCGGTGAGCTTAAAATTTTAATGGCATGTCTCCAAATACCGAATTGTAATGGTACCTTTCCGATTTCAAAGAATTGTAATGGTATGAAACCAAATAACCCTTTTTTTCATTTTCGGTGGCGCTTATTAAAACCGCCACCAAGCTAGGGTCACCGTTCATCGGTATGTTAACAATGGCGGTTTTCTACACCCCAAAAACCACCACGGAAAATCCAGAAACAAATAAAAAAAAAGAGAAAAAAATCCAAAAAAAAAATATAAATATCCAAACCTAACCCTAATGGGCCCAGTCCGGGCGGCGCCCGTGATCCGGCCCATTAGGGTTAGGAGCTCCGGCCGCCGCCGTCCGCACGACGCCGAGCTCGATGGAGGGCCCCGACGACGAGCTCGATGGTGGGCCCCGCCGAATCCACGCGACGACGAGCTCGAGGAGGACCCCGCCAGATCCGCGACGCCGAGCTCAAGGGAGGGTCCCGCGGGATCCGCGCGCCGGCGAGGTACAAGCCGCTGCGTCCACACGCCGAGTGCCGTCGGGCCGCGGGAGCGCCGAAAGCCACGGGCCGAGGTGGAGGTCGTCGCCGCCGCCGCCGCTGGACCTCAACGCCCGGCTACGGGATGGGGAGGGCCCGGCGCCGCCGCCGAGATCCGCCGCCCGGACCCGGATCCACCGTCGGGAGAGGTTGGTGCGCCGAGATCCGCCGCCGTGGACGAGGGATGGCGCCGGAGGGGAGAGGAGGGGGTGAGGGAGAGAGAGGATCTAGATCCGTCGGGGTGAGGAAGAAAGAGAGAGTGGGGAGAGGAGACGGGAGTTGGAGAGAGAGGGAGGAGTGGCCGAGTGGAAAGAGAGAGAGGGATTAGGGTTAGAAGTTTTCTTTATATATGTTGGCGTATATCGGGCTCATTTGGGCTGGTATGGGTCAATCTTTGTGCCGCTGACTAAACCTCACTATCCGTGACAGTTTTTATTATAAAAACTGCTACGGTTAATCTACTTACCGTGGCGTTTCTAAAACCGCCTCGGTTAATGGAAAAAAAAAAAACGCCACGGTTAATTGAGGTATTTTAGGTGGCGGTTTCCTAAATAACCTCCACGGTTAATTTTTGGAAGTGCCTCGTAAAATAAATTCTGTAGTAGTGAAAGCTTCGCCATCTCGAGCACAAGCCCGAGCTTTTTCGTGGACATCTTTTTTCTTGCCTATGCTTCCGGCTCTGGTGCTCTAAGTTTGTTTTTAGCAGCTAAATAGGTGTTGTTACTTCTTCGGATTGCTGGATAACCAATATTAAAATCACTTCTTTGGATGGTTCAAAACTATTTAACTTCGTCTCAGGTTTATAGAAAAAACATCATCATCTCTAGGAAACCAAATTTGGTTTTATTAAATTGCCAATGAAATATGATAATACCAATAAAGTGAGGTAAATTGACAAATTTGACCTCGAGCAGCAGCAGATGAAAGGAAATTCAAAGCCTGGTAGCGGCGGGAACTTTATCCAGGAAGAATGTAGGAAGAAGCGTAGCCCAAGCCTATTGAAATTTAGGTCCGATCTGAAACCGTACCAAGGCTTGCAATGTGCTCGAATGTTTCAAATAAAAATGGTCTGGCCTAAAATTTGTTTCAAATGAGCGGTGCTATGGGCCATATGTGCAACCACCAGCGGCCTGGTCTATCCATACACGCAACATGGGCCTTATATGGGCTGTTTGACGAAACCTACTGTCAGCCGCTCTTCCTTCACAAGGCGCGGGTAACCCCTCAAAAAAAATGGCGTGGGTCTAGCACATGGTGCTCGGCAAAGGCGCCAGGTTTGCCGAGTGGTATTCTTTATGGCGCTCGGCAAAGTCAAAAAACATAAAAAAATTATCGAGTGGGTAGATTCACGTTCGGAAAAAAAACAGTAAACCATGGCCGAGCGCCTAAAACACGCTTCGGCAAAGTTGTCGTCAACAACGCCGTCAACAGTCGTGGACGGCAACTTTACTTTGATGAGCGCCGAGATCCGACCATTGGCAAAGTCGTTGCTGCGCGGTGCCAAGGAGCTCGGTGAACTACCTTCGCCGTGAAAAGTTTCGCCGAAGGGCCTTTTGCGAGCGGGCTTTCGGCGGCCGTCGCCGAGCGGAGTCGAAGGCTTTTACCGGCGCCTCGGGTCACCCCGGGCATATTACCCGCTACCCATTACCCGAACCCGAATTACCCGGATCCAAACCCGAACTATCCGAACCCGCAATTTTGGGTTTAAGTTCGGATAGCAAATTGAATTACCCGAACTTTTATTGGGTAATTCGGGTAGTAAGTCGCGGTACCCGAACTACCAATTACCCGAACTCTAGTGATATTTTCTTTATTTCTTATTTGTTTACATTTGTGACAATTTACTCTTGCTAATATTTAATATGTAACTCTGAAATGTGCATTTACAGATGTGGTTGAAAACTTCAACTTTATATCAATGATTTTGTCTAGTTTATGTTGCTAAAAAATTCTATGATGTTTGAGAGTTTTTTGTCAACTTACATATTGCGGGTAAAACGGGTATACCCGAACCCGAACCCGAAATTACGGGTACCCGAAATTGCGGGTAGTACAATTTCGGGGCCGTTATCGGGTAACAGTTTCAATTACCCGAACTTCTCATTACCCGAACTACCCGACCGGATCAGATCGGGTAACCCGAACGCCCAGGGTGAGCCCTGGGCGCTCGGCAAAGAACCGGCCTCCTGTAGTGCACGAAGCTTCGCCGTGTCGAACACGTGCTGGAGCTTCTCATGAGAACCTTCTTGCATGTGCTTCTGGCTTTGGTGCTCTAAGCTTGTTTTTAGTAGCAAAACGAGTGTTGTGCTTGGTAAAGATCTCGTCATCAGTAGCATTGAGATCATTCTTGGTGACGCGCGGCCTAGGAGGGGACACAATCAGCACCTGCTAAAGCGGACGTATTAGAGGCCTCAATGAACACTACAAAGCGCTTAATGTGTCATTGTCCCCAAATGTCTCTGAAATCGGCCATGAACATGCAGCGACCCACTCTAAGCACATGCGAACTAGGTTCTTCATCGAGGAAGCAACAACAACACACACGGATTATTGTTCGCACCACTAGTAATGAATTGATTATGCGAGATATGCATCTCCCTAAATTTTCCGTGGCGGACGCCCTGTTTACCCGTCACGGTTAATGGTTATGATTTTTGTGGCGGACATTTTTTATTTACCATCACAGGCACTTTTACTCGCCACGGAAAATGATTTTTCCGTGGCGGAGTCTTTAAAAGCCTGTAACGAAAAAAATAATATCCAGCTAGAGGCCCAAGCGAAAGCCCATTCTCTAATTCCTACCGGGTTCATACATAACTAGGCCTTCCCACTCATTCCCAACCCTAACTTATTCGCCCCTCCACCAGCCGCCCCCTCCACTCCTCACTCCTTCTATCTTCTCTCCCTCCCTTCCCATGGCGCACCGGCGCCCTTCCTATTCTTGCGAGGGGTTGGCGCTGGCCTTGCTCCTCATCGAGAGGCCACCACGACCGCACGACGCGACGAGGGGTGGCGCTAGACCTCGCTTTTCCTCACGAGGGCAGCACGGCGCGGTGGCCAACGATGTGGTGGCGGCGGTGGATCTGGGCCTCCCTCCGTGGTGGCGGGGCGGATCGGATTCGAGGCCTTCCCGATGACG
Source organism: Hyparrhenia diplandra (assembly GCA_015847255.1). Taxonomy (NCBI): domain Eukaryota; kingdom Viridiplantae; phylum Streptophyta; class Magnoliopsida; order Poales; family Poaceae; genus Hyparrhenia; species Hyparrhenia diplandra. The sequence continues at coordinate 2,051,113 of JADLZK010011027.1, forward strand.
GTGCGCGTGGACCCGGCGGATCCAACCTCTGGCGGCGCGCGCGCGGGCCGAGGCGGCTGATCAGGCCACCTGGCGGCGGTGGCCGAGGCGGCGGATCTAGGCCTCCCGGTGGCAGCGCGATTAGCGGGCGCACACGGTGGCCAGCGGTGGTCAACAAGCGGTGGCGGCACGCGGTGGCCAACGGTGGTCAACAAGCGGTGGCGCCGCTCGGGGAACGCAGTGGATTTGGTGGCGACAAATCCGGGCTCAATTAGGCCCGTATGGGCAGCCCTATCCCTAGGGGTCACTCGGTGCGCCGCCCTTGGGCCCAAGAGGCGAGGGCCCATGAGTTATTTTGTTGTTTTTATCTTCTTTGATGTACCCACAGATTTCACGGGCTCAAAAAGAGTAAAGCATTGTACTTTTATTCGAGGTAACTAGCAATCATAGTTATTTTATCGTTTTTATCTTCTTTGATGTACCCTTGCTTTCCAAGAAGAATTCAATATACGCTATAAGTTTTCTCTTATCAATACCATTATATACTGTAATTGTTATATTAAAATATTAGATTGTCGGGTCTTTAGTGTCTTGCTTGCCCAAGAGCCCATGAAATCGTGGAGACGGGCTGCATATGGGCTTGGGTTTTTCTATTGTTTTCTATTAACCGTGGCGGGCACATGACACCCACCACGGTTAATGGCCCATTTTCCGTGATCTTTTTGCGTGCGTGGCGGACGTTTACCCGCCACGGAAAACTAAAACTGCCGAAAAATCATTTGGTTACACCGGCCCCCGATGACGGAAAGGAAGGAAGGAGTGTGGCGACGTGCTCCACTAGCATCCGATCGTCCGTTACATCCCGACCTGTATGCGGCCCGCGTCAAGGCGCAGCGACAAGGTCAACGGATATCAAATATTGATGGGTTGGTACGTAAAAGCTGGATTACGTAGAGCTGGATGACGCCGGTCTGTTTAATATAAAATAGGAAAAAGTCTACATCACCCCCTCAACTATGGGTGGTAAACTACATAATCCCCTAAACTTTAAAACGGTCTATATCACCCCCGAACTTTCAAAAACCGGTCAAATTACCCCCTAAAACAGTTTTTGAAAACTGATTTAGATCTACACCGAGCCAGGCGCCACAATATCAAGTTAAAACCCGTGGGAGCCCATAAGCAGAGTAGGCAGTAGCAATGCCGCCATGAGCTAGCATCCTATTCATTTTTTTTTTTGAGGAAACAACCTATTCAAATTTCAACCTTGTGCATGTTGGGAGGGAGAAACTAATGCCGAGAGAAGAAAAGTTGGAGCATAGCACTCTTCCTCAGACATTGCAAACACATTGTGGCACCAAACAAAAATTTAGAAATAAAGACGCCGACAGCACACCGACCTCCTTTAGGGGTAATTTGACCGGTTTTTGAAAGTTCGGGGGTGATATAGACCGTTTCAAAGTTTAAGGGATTATGTAGTCTACCACCCATAGTTGAGGGGGGGTGATGTAGACTTTTTTCCTATAAAATATGGCCGGTTATAGTGACCAATGATTGATATGCACATATATCATTACTTATTTGCTAATGGTGTTTAATTTGCTGATGGCTTTTTCCCGAATCTCACTCTCGACGCGTGATGAGCGTTGCCTGGCGCGCTGTTAAAAATACTCCCTCCGGTCCGGTATATCTGGCGCACACTCATTTTATGTTTTGTCCATAATATATGGCGTTGTGTAGATATGGAGAGTAAATTAATTGTTTTGTAGTTAAATCAAGCGGCATGCATACATGCAACGACCTGAGATAGAATTAGCAGCCAGGCTGCATGCATGTAGTTGATATGTTTCTTTGTCTCTGGGATTAGGCTCGTCGTGCCAGATAAATTGGAAAGGAGGGAATATTTCTTTTGATGGATGAAAATTACTTAAGTTTCACATAAGTTTGTAGAAGAAAACATCAACATCTATAGAATACCAAATTAGGTTTTAGTAAATTGCCAATGAAATATGATAGTATCAATAAAGTGAGGTACATTGACAAATTTGACCTCCGGCAGTAGATGGAGGGAAATTCAAAGCCTGGTAGCGGCGGGAACTTTATGCCCGTGCAGAAGAACGTAGGAAGAAGCGCAGCCCAAGCCCATTGAAATTTAGGTCCGATCTGAAAGCGTACAGGCAATATGCTCGAATGTTTCAAATAGGCCTGGCCTAAAATTTGTTTCAAATGAGCAGTGCTATGGGCCATAAGTGCAACCACCAGCGGCCGGGCTGTCCATACACGCAGGATAGGCCTTGAATGGGCTGTTTGACGAAACCTACGCTCTTCCTTCACAAGGCGTGGGTAACCCCTCAAAAAAATGGCATGGGTCCAAAAAGTCAAAATGCTAAAAAAATAAAAAAATCAGCACCGATTCAACAACTGTGTACCAAAAATCTTCTAAGTCTATTCAAATTCCCCTATAAATAGTCTAAGTCTCCTTAAATTTAGAAAGAGTTAGGAAAAAAAAAAAACCCACACATATTAAATTTGAAGAATTTTTATGAGAATATCCTAGACGAAAATAAATTACTCTAGCCAAATAGAGATCAAAGACCATACAAAGTACAATGTGTTAAAGTAGTTTTCACAGGACGGAGTAATATATATGAACAGGTACATGCATCGATTTATTAATCGACGATTACACAACTATCTGCCTTATATAAGAGCAATGCACAAGAGCAACTCTCAAAAACAATCGAAATTAAGAAAAAACAGAGGGAAAAGATTAAAAATATACTGTAACACATTGGTTTATAAAACCAAATTAATTAGTGACGGACGGCACGGGATCCTTGTTAAAAATATACTGTAACACATTGCTCTCAGATAGCACCATTCAACTCTATCATAGGCTTTCTCGATATCCAGTTTCAAGGCACATCTGAGATCCTTTGGTTTAACTTGCTTCATGAAATGCAAACATTCATAAGCCGTAGTAAAATTATCGGTTATCAGTCTACCCGGAACAAAAGCGCATCGCTCCTCCGAAATGATATCAGGCGGGATAATCTTCAAACCTATTCGCAACCACCTTCGACACGATCTTGTAGATGACATTGCACAAGCCGATAGGCCTAAATCGACTCAATTCTTCCGGACTAGCCACCTTTGGTATGAGCACAATAAATGTATCATTGATGGTAGTCAGTTCATCCACTAGTACCAAAACGAATTTGTGTGACGGGCGAAAATTGTTTTTGCGTGGCGGCAATCGTAGCCCCGTCACTAATGAAAGGTCACGGTTAATCCGGGTGACTTTGCGTGGCGGGCTACGCGTCTGGCCACGGCAAATATATTATCCGTGGCGGGCACATTAGAACGCCCGCCACGGGATGGTTTGAAAAAAAAAAAAAAATACACAAACCCTAGATAGGCCCGTAAGCCCATCCATGGGCCCGCCGAGCCCATCTAGAAACGCCGCCGCCGCCGCCGATCCGCTGGAAGGCATCGCCCGTCGAGCCGCCCGGCCGCCACGCGCTCCCCATCCACGGATCCGCCGCGCCGGCGTGGACGGATTCGGATTCGCATGTCCCTCCCCCCCCGCCGGAGAGGAAGATCTCGCCGAAGAAGAAGGATCCGCCCCAAAGTGCCGCCGCCGGATCCGCCCCAAGCGTCGCCATCCCGAGCTCGCCGCCGTGGTGGAGGCGCGCCCGGCGCCGGATCCGCCGTGGTGGGGCGCGGCCGCGATCCGCCGCGCGTGGAGGCCAACTCCGCCGGATCCACACTTGCCGCCGGATCCGCCCCAAAGCGCCGCCGCCCCGAAGCTCCGCCGTGGTGGAGCCCGCCGCCGGCGCCGGATCCGCCGTGGTGGAGGCGCAGCCGCCCGATCCGCCAGCGGTGGAGGCCAACTCCGCCGGATCCACCGCGCCGCGCCGCCGGATCCGCCAAGCGCCGCCGTCCCGAAGCTCCGTGGTGGAGGCGCCCGCCCGGCGCCGGATCCGTGGTGGTGGCCGCGGTCGCGGATCCGCCGCGGGGGGAGACCAACTCCGCCGGATCCACCTCGCCGTCCATGGAGATAGGGTTCCCGACCGCCGGGCAAGGGGCTACCTCGCCGTTCGTCGGGAGCACCGCCGAGGGGGGCGGGGAGGCTTGTGTGAGGGGCCGCAGCCGTCGGGGGGGAGAGGAGAGGAAGGGTTGCCGCTGCCATGAGGGAGAGGGGAGAGGGAAGGGCGCCGCTGCGAGAGAAGTGAGAGAGAGGAGAGAGAACCGTGGGGAGAGGAGTGAGTTGGGGAAACCCTAACACTTGGTATTTATACAAGGATGACGGTTATCGGGCCTACCGGGCTTACCGGGCGCGTGGCGATTTTACGTGGCAGGCCGGATAAAATGCCCGCCACGGTTAATCGATTAACCGGGCGGGCAACCGTGCCCGTCACGTAAAAAAAAACAGGGCGTGGGCGGTATTTTTCCGTGGCGGGCAAAAAAGTGCCCGCCACGGAAAAGATTTTGGCGTGCTCGTAAAATCATTTTCGTTACTAGTGATCTTTTCCACTTAAAATCCCCAAAACCGCCTCCGTAAGCTCTTAGCCACATAAAGACCAATGCCTCTCGGAAAAAATGCGCCGGAAAACCGTCTAGACCAGGGGCTTTTGTTGGGGCCATTTGAAACAGCGCCGATTTCACCTCCATCTCTGTAAATGGTGCCACCAGTACCTCATTCATCTCGTCAGTAACTTTTGTTGGGACTGTATCAAGCACCACCTCCATACCTCTCGTTCCTTCGATGTATAAAGGTTCTTATAAAAGGACGTCGTCATTTCACTCACCTCACTCATATCGAAGTCAAATCTCCATTCAGTTTTCTTAGGCTTTTGATCATATTTTTCTTCCTCCTCGACTAGCCCGAAGATGGAAAAATTTCGTATTTTTGTCACTAGCGAGCGAGCCTTTGGATCACGGACCTTTGCCTCCACATTATTTCTTCCCCTGTGATGGAGTTCATTGATTCTCTCTATAAGCTTCAATTCGGCATGCGAAGGGCAAACTCGATCGAGGAGCCAATTGAAATCTATCCAGCTCTTCCTTGAGTTTCCTCGGCCCCGCTGATATTGCCAAAACTTTGCCGCTCCCATCCACTCAGGTGCTTCGACACACCCGTCAGTTTGTGTTTCAGCTCTTGCATCGAGCTCACTACTCCCGCCTGAGCCCACGCTTCAGATAGCGAGGACGGGAAAGTTTCATGATCTTCCCACATCATTTCGTACCTAAACCGAGCCGACGTCTTCTCACGTCTCGCCACCGCCTGCCATGTTAACAGAATAGGGCCAAGGTCGGATGCGAACCGCCATATTTTGGACTCCGCCCGACGGAAAGCGTGAATACCAATCACACGTTGCTAGAGCACGATCGAGTCTCACCCGGCAAAAAGTGCCTCCAGCGACCTTCTTTTCAAAGGTCCAAGATCTTCTGTGTAGCCCAGGTCAACCAATCCGCATACATCAGTCATCTCCCGGAAGGCAGCCATCTGTGCTGCACTTCTCTCTTGTACCCCTACATGCTCCTCACTATGTAGGACTTCATTAAAATCTCCTATGCATAGCCAAGGTAGATGCGAGGATGCTTTGATGAATTTCAACACATCCCAGGTTTTATGACGTTCTCCCACCTGAGCTTCCCCGTAGACAGAAGTAATTCTCCAAGGGTCAGCGCTCCCCTCTGTGATGATTGCATCAATATGATCGCGTGAATACGGTAATAAGGGCACACCGATATTATTGTTCCAAAAATCCCTAAACCACCGCTACGGCCAACACTACTTACAAATGAAAAGCATTGTCATAGCCCTAGCGTCTTTTTAAACCCTCTACACGTGTCTTGTGCACACAATATGGTAGGGGTGGCTTTCTTCGCAAATTCGGGAAGCTCCTTGACTGTCGCCGCGTTGCCAATGTCGCGACAGTTCCACGCCATGCAACTCATTGCTCCTCGTTGCTCCTGGCGGTACTCCTCGAGGGAGCCCGCCTGCATATCATCTTGGAACAGTTGCCCATCTCCCAAACAAAAAGCTTGTATGATGAAAAGGTTCTTTTCGATCGGCGGCGTCACCTCTTCGGGCGGGTTCCATGCAGGTCGCATCGTTGATTCAGCGACGTAACTGCGGAATTTCTTCGTCGTCGGTAATCTCGCGCCGCCATCCACTTCACCGCCCGGAGGCTGTCCCGGACTCCTTGTTCAAGCACCACGCCATCCTGTTCCGCTTCACTAAGGTGAAGCTTCCTCAACAGATCGTTAACATCCATCTCTTCCTTCATGCCCTCCATCTTGGATCCTTCCGCCGCCATGGTTTCGCTAAACTCTAAACCCGCACAAGAGCGCCGAGGCGGAAAGCGGACAAAGCCAGCCCCTTTGTCAGCCCAAACACCGTGGGGGCGGTGGGGATCGCGGAAACCCGGTCGAAATCCCGGCGGGAACCCTCTCCGATGATAATCGCCCGGCGAGGTCACTCAAACCCTAGGAGAGCCCTAGGTGGGGACCGACTCATCTTAGGTCGGGAGTCAGCAACTCTGCATGTGTTGCTTTCGGCGTGGGGTCAAAATTATTTAAGTTTGACATAAGTTTGTAGAAAAAAAATCTAAAAAATGGCCTGGCCTAAAATTTGTTTCAAATGAGAGCGGCCGGGCTTGTCCATACACATAGCATGGGCCTTAAATGGGCTGTTTGACGAAACATACTGCCAGCAGGCTCTTCCTTCACAAGGCGTAGGTAACCCCTCAAAAAAAAAAAAAAAAAAAGTGTGGGTCCAAAAAGTCAAAATGCTAAAAAATCAGCATGGGTTGCTAATAAAATCAGCACCGATTCAACAACTGTGTACCAAAAATCTTCTAAGTCTATTTAAATTCCCTATAAATAGTCTAAGTTTGCTTAAATTTAGAAAGAGTTAGAAAAAAAAAAAACTACACATCTATTAAATTTGAAGAATTTTTATGAGAATATCCTAGACGAAAATAGATTACTCTAGTAGCCAATTAAAGATCAAAGACCATACATACAAAGTACAATGTGTTAAAGTAGTTTCCACAGGACGGAGTAATATATATGAACAGGTACATGCATCGATTAATTAATCGACGATTACACAACTATCTGCCGTATATAAGAGCAATGCACAAGAGCAACTCTCAAGAACGATCGAAATTAAGAAAAAATCAGAGGGAAAAAAAATTAAAAATATACTGTAACACATTTTGGTTTATAAAACCAAATTAATTAGTGACGCACGGCACGGGATCCTTGTTAATCATTACGTCCTTCTCCTTGGCATGGACACGGCGTTGCCGTCGAAGAGCTCCTCGATGATAGCCTCCAGGTCCTCGCCGCTGAGCTTGACGTACTTCTCAAATTGCCTCCCGGCGGTGAAGTGCTGCGAGAAGCGTCCCAGGAAGGACCGGTACGCCGGCACGATGACGGCGGCGATGGAGACGCGGAGCTCCGACTGCAGCTGCTCGTCGCTGACCACCCATGTCCCCTGCGTCCGCTGGATCTCGTCCATGGCGGCGTTGAACTGCTTGAACCGGTCCTTGAGCACCTGCTTCTGCACGTGCCCTTTCACGGTGATCATGCCGTCGTCGCGCAGCACGTTGAGCACGCGGTTCCACGTCTCCCGCTGGTAGTTCTTGTGGTACTGCCGCAGGTCCGTCGACCGCTTCCGCGACCACGCCTCGCCGACCACCGCGTTGATCTCCGGCGATCCCCGGATCTTCTGCAGCATGTACCGCCCGTTGTTCATCAGGAAGATGCTGCTCAGCGACGGGTCCTTGTACAGCCGCGACTTGGCCTCCAGGTTGCCGTGCAGCAGCTCCATCACCTCCATCAGCTGCGCCGCGAACGGCCCGCCGCTCCCGCCGTGCTCCGCCGCGTCGTCGTCTTCGGGCGGACGGTACTCCTGGAACACCTGCTCCAGCGTCTTCTTGTACTCGCACGCGTACTTGAGGTAGTTCATCAGGTACCGGGTCAGCGGGTGCACGGCGCCGCCGGGCACCGGCTGCTTCCCGGCGTCCGCACGGATCGAGCTCTCCAGGTCGCAGAAGATGGCCGCCGCCGACTCGCCCAGCCGCGTGCGCACCGAGGCCAGCTCGTGCTTCGCGTCAGCCAGGGCGGTGGACGCGCTGCCGCCGTCTTCATCCGCCACGGCACCCTCGCCGCCGTCGTCGGCCGGGATGAGCAACGCGTCCACCCGGGGCACGGCGTCGCGGATGGTCTCGTACATGTCGAGCACCTTGAAGAGCTTCTCGGCGGCGCGCTTCGTGAGCACGACGGCCTCGGTGAAGGTGAGCAGGTTCAGCATGGCGCAGTGCGCGAGGTCCGCGAAGATGTCGCGCCCGAGGCGCCTCTGCTGTGCGCCGCCGGCGAACACGCGCTCGCACAGGTCGCGCTCGCCGGGGAGGTCCACCTCGACGGTGTGCTGGAACGCCTTGATCCACGTCGCGATCTCCGACTCGAGCGCCTCCCAGGGCATCTTCACCACGTCGTCGATGCTCGCCTTCTCGTACCCGAGGCTCTGCAGCGACGCGTCCAGCGCGTTCCGCCGCGCCACCAGGAACACCTGCGAGCACTCCGTCTCGTACCCGGCGGCGAACATGGCCTCCGCCATGGCGCGGAGCCGGTCCACTGTCTCCGGGGCGAACGGCGGCGACGCGTCGCCGCCGGTCGGCATGACGCACCGGTCCAGCTCGGCGGCGTGCCCGAACGACGGCGGCCGCTTCATGGACCTGCCCGTCGCGCTACCCGTGTCGGCGACATGCGGCGCCACCTTGGCGACGCGCGGGTCCTCGAGCGTCCCGTGGAACTCGTCCTCCACGAACGTCATGGCACGGTGCAGCACGCCGGTGACGCGATGCACCCCGATGGTGTACGTGGCGGCGGTGCCGGGGCCTGCAGGCGCGGTGTTGTCCGCGGTGAGCGCGGACGCGAGCGCGGCCAGGCGCTTGATCGTGGCGAGGAGCGGCGGCGCCTCGCCAGCCTCGTTGGACGCCCACTTGTCGTCGGTGCCCTCCGACTGCGCAATCTCCTGCTCGACGGCGCTGGCGAACTTGTCCAGCGCCACCTCCGAGACGGCCGGCGCGTCCTTGTTGGCCGCAAGGAACGCGTCGATCTCGGCCGACAGCGCGGCGAGGTCCGGCTCCGCGGCCTCCTCGGGCACGGCAGCATCGGCCCCGGCCTCCCCGGCGGCATTGCCGGCGGCTGCTGCTCTCTCCTTGTGCGCCTCCTTGATGTGCTCGGTGAGCTTGATGGGGCCGAGGGAGAGGTTGCGGGCGAGCTTCTCCTCGCGGGAGCTAGCCGCCGAGAAGCTGCTGGACTTGAGCGGCGCGACGGGGATCCTGTCCATGATCTCTTGCCGCGGCGGCCAAGCTCGGCGCAAGAAAGAAGCAAGGTCGTCAATGCGGGCTCAATAATGGCTGGACGTGGTTTGTGAGGAGGCATGCAAGGGGAGAGAAGCGTGGAGGGAATGGAGGAGAGGTCGCCGGAGGTTGAGGAGGGAGACATGATGATTTGAAACAGTCTTTGAGTTTGCTAAAGAAAGCATTGGTCTTGGTGCTGCGACGACGTGAGTCCCTCGCCCAAGCATATGTCGTCGTCTGCACGAAGCGAAGCAGCCACCCCCACCCAACAAAGTCAAACGATATATGTATGTATGCAATTTATTTAATTTTTCCAACCTGGTGATTTCTGTTGCAACATTATTTTAAACTCTGTGACGCTCCGAATTTGACATCTAGATTGATTGGGTACCCAATCAAAGTCTCAGATCATGATTCAAGTAACGATTGACGATATTCTCTATCGCTACAGATGGATTTTGGACTATTAATATTGGATCTTGCGGCATGTTTACGGTCCAATATTCTGAGGCTGATTGTTGGATTTAGCTTAAGAAAACACTCTGATTCCGGTGTTCAGAATGGTTATGGTCGCGATAGCGCCAACACGTTCAGAACCGGCGCGTGTCCGGACGCTCGGTTCAAGCCACCGGCCCATCAAATCCCGACCAGCCAGTCCAAAATTAAACGGGGAAGTAAATCGTCACGCAGAAACATGCCTCCGTGCAGGCGCCACGCAGGCGCTCCTCCGGCGCAACTCTCTCCGTGCAGGCGCGCCCCTGATTTCAATCGACTCCCCAAAATCACAGAACCAAATCGACTTCAAATCGTCGTGCGCTACCGCCTGTTCACTTCAATTCCTAAGCAACTCCACAACCCCCATGGCACACCTACTGTCCAGAAATGAGTTCCCTCCACGGACAGGTGCTCCGGCGATCGTCTACAGTGATGAATTTGATCTCTGGCTAGAGGAGAGCGCAGGCGGGAACCTCACTGGTAGCGGAGATGGCAAGACCGGCGTAGATATGGAGATGCTCCCGATGAAACATTGCGCTTCTTATTCAACCAAACAGCAGGTAGTGTGTGCTGCATCAACAACTCAGTTGCTATGTTTTATTCTGAAACACTTGTTGCGGTGCTCTCTAAAACATTGCTATGTTGTATTCTAAAACACTCGTTGCAGTACTTTTGAAACATGACTTGCTATGTAGTATAACAGAGAATTCTGGGTTGTACATTAAAATTAACTAATCTGAAACACCTGTATTGAAACTGAAAAGAAATTTGTAACGGTACTTTTGAAACAGAAAATCTTGTACTTGTTGCAATACTTCTGAAACATGAATTGTTATGTACTTGAGGTAGTTCAAAAATAACTCATCGTATTCATACTGAAAATAAGATGCACGCCTGCGCACACGCTTGTGGCCTCCGTCGCCCACGGCAACAGCCGCCCGCACAACCCCGCGCTCGCCGCTGCCTGCAGATCCTCCTCCCCCACTGGCGACCTTCGTCAAACGCTCGTCTACCCCTACTGGCGCCGATGACGAGCGACCGCCGCCTAGAAGAGTGACAACCCTCATAGTCGAGGCGACATGCTTCGCCTCGCGACTAGTCGCGCCTAGTCACCGCCAAGCTGAACAAGGTCTTTTAGTGCTCGGAATGAGAGGGAGGAAAGCAAAAGCTAAGACTAGCCTGGCATGTTTTTTTTTTTTTTTTGAAGGAAAGACCGTGGGGAGACCCCCCACGGTACACAAAACCTTTAATAAAAAGAACAAAAGACCAGAGAGTACAAAAGACAGAAAAGACTTACAAGACCGGGGAGAGGGACAGCTTACAACAGGGAACAGGAGCTATACAACTAATTACAAGAGGGAGCAGGGAAGGGAACTAATTACAAAGAGTCAAGCCAAGTCGTAACAGCTAGACGATTAGCAGCACATAGTCTATAAGCTTGGAGGGCAGCTTCGTTCTTGAAATTTATCAGCCATCGTCAACAGAGGCTCGGACCCCATCAAACACTTGCCTGTTTCTCGATTTTCCGAGCTCCCAAGCCGCAAGCAAGAAGATCTCCATGAACAGCGGGAGGCTCGGAAGATCTCCTAGCCCTGTCAACTACAATGTGAATATCAGCATTCGGGTTCGGGATAACCCAAGCCGGCCCCAAAGAATCGAAGCAAACGGACACCGAAAAATAGGTGACCAATATCTTCGGCAATTCCCAAATAACAAAGAACGCAGAGACTATTCGGTTGGACATTAAAATGTCTTCTAGCCAGCATACTCTTGGTGTTGAGACGATCAAGGAAGACAAGCCAGGCAAAAAAACTTGACCCTAGGAGTAACTTTGCTCTTCCAAACAGCATGCAGGACAGCAGGAACCCGATTGTTATCAAAGGCCAACTTATAGAGCTTAGCAAAGCCGAAAACCCTTTGTTGCCCAAAGCAAAAAGTTCTAATATCAGGCCCATCGAAAAGATGAAAATCAAGAACCAAATCTTCTAGGTCCTCAAGCTCTAGAGCAGCCGCTTGGGAAATTGGAATAACAAAGAGCTCATCCAAAGAAGAAGCATTAGCAAATTCTGGACAGAAATATCAGGGTCCCTTGCAAACTGAGATAGGTTAGGAAAAAGAAGCCCGCAAACTCAGACCAGCCCAACGGTCCCTCAAAAAGAATGGAAGAGCCATCACCAAGAGCACAAGAGGTGATTCTGGCGTAGAGATCTTTCATTCGAACACGTCCTTCCACCAAAAGGACCCCACTCTCTCTGAATGTGAGGAATTTTTCCATTATAATGTTTAAACCGCACCAGGCTCACCCATGGAGTATCCTCTTTAGAATAAAATTTATGGAGCTGCTTCATAAGGAGAGCCTCATTCTGCAAAGTGAGATTCTTGATTCCCAGGCCACCACATTTTTTTGGCCTCTGCACCAAAGGCTAAGCCACAAGGTTACCACCTCTCTTTTTCTCGAGTTTCCACGCCAAAGGCATTGCTTCATGATTCTCTCCACTCCATCAATGACACCCTTGTGGAGCTTAAACGTGCACATGGCATAAGTAACAGTGGGGGTGATGACAGAATTAATGTATTCCAATCTCCCGGAGTAGGATAGGAGGGTAGAACAAGCCAACAGTTTCCTTTCCACTTTATCCAAGAGAGGAGCAAAATCTTCAATCTTAGGTTTGGTGAACCCCAGAGGCAAACCCAAATAGGTAAAAGGCAAAGACCCCACTTGGCAGCCAAGGGTGCCAGCAGCCAGAATCTTCATCTTCTCAGGAAGGACTAGAGAGCAATTCGGAGGCACAAGGCTTAAGGTACATTCAAAGTCATCTCAACATTGCATTTTATGTTCCTTCCAATCTTTCTCCAGTGGACCTATGCACTTTAGTTTTACACTTGTATGTTCTTATTAGTTTTGATGGCTAAAAATATATTGAGATGTCGCTTGGTTAACGTCCAAATTAAGGCGTTGCTCAATAGGTGAATGCATCGTACAAAAAAAATTGTTGCTTCAAGCCTTCAACGAGGACTGAATATCAATGCTTCTATTAAGAGTAATTACACAATAGTACATACGAAGGGGAGATTCACAAACTGCAACACCAAATTGTAATCCTGCTCCTTATTAATACATATATGGCTCTTGCTCTGGGGTTAAAAAGTTTTTTTATTGAGGCCATTGCAATTTTTGCGAGTTTGGAGAAATGCCATTGCTATTTACTTATTTGAAAACATGCCATTACAATTTTTGCTTATTTTGAACCGTTCTATACGTATTTGACACCACTGGGCCCACGCGCAGGTGGCTAAAGGCTACTGTATTCTCATGTCCTAAAATACCGCTGCATAGTGATGTAGCCATCTGAAATTTTGAACTGACAAATTCACTCTCTGGCTCTCTTTTTCAGATAATTGAGAGAGAAGGACCCTATAACAAAGGTTTGCCAAAACCAACCTGTAGCATTCCTTGGATCAACCTTTTTGGCCAGGAACCAGGCATGTACGGCTTCACCAAAATGAACTACAACCATTGACACAAAGACCAGCCGGATCACCAGCATTGAGCGGAAAACAAACAAATGGATGTCAAGCACCCATTTCAACGGGCCAACTGGTGGAAGAAAAGCAGCAGAAAGTAGAGCCAGTATCACAGTTGCTAGAGCCAAGCAAGTAAGTATGGTTGGGCCATCTAGCTCCCTTCTTTCCTCCTGCCAATATGAGATAGTCGCAGCCAAGCCTTCCCGAGGGCTCACCATAGGTACATAGCCGAGTTCTTCTCTAGCTTTCAAGAATGAAAAGTAGTGTGTAACACCAACCTATCACAATTAGCAAGCAGCATCATACATATGATTTTAACTTTTGTCCAACATCAAACACAGCTATTATTTTGCAAATCTGCTAGCCTGGTCAAGAGTACTCCCTCTGTTCCAAATTAATAAGTCACTTTGACTTTTTGTTTCATCCATTTTGCTGTGTATATAGACATATTATTATATCTAGATACCTTTCAAAATGAATGTACCAAAAAGTCAAAGCGACTTACAATATACAAATACCCCTTTCGAGAAGGACAGATGTTTCAAACTAAAGACAAAATTGACATGACCATTGCACTTGCATCTTACCATTATATTCATATTTCAAATTATATTGGGTTAGGTAAACTAGCAACATAAAAGAGAGACCGAAATCAACATGACAAAGAGGCTGACCTTATACACTTCAGCAGGAAGAATTAGAGGCTGTGGGATCCATTTACTATCTAACCATGGATAGAACAGTGTAGATATGAATAAAAATATTCTTGAAAAGGCAAAGGCCAGAGATGTATCTAGCATCATTCGAGGAGCAGCATAACCCAAACTTTGAAATAGGGGCTGATGATAAACTCAAAAGTATTGCATGGTGAACCTGTGAAACAGCCATAGCTCAATAAGACATGAAATGTATAATCACAAATATAATCATTGTGCTCTATATCACAGACATTTCAAGAAAACAACTTTTGAGGGGTTACTTCCCTTGAGAAGAAGTCCAAATTGTAAGCTTGTTCAAATGTTTCAGTATTTAGTTAGTCATTTCTGTAAACATAAGTTGTAGAAGACTTTGTACTTGGATTTCAAACAATTCCATCTGTTAATCATGTAATGGAATCCTGGGTTACCTCATTATTTTAAAAATGAATTGTGTATAATCTATGTAACGCATTTTAGTGTTCAGAAAAAAATGAACAGGAAGTCACCAAATAGTTATTTTGGGTCTATGCAGTACATCAGCTGAAAAATAAATCGCTATTATTCACATTACCGCAAAAATCTACACACCAAAACTCAGATGTCTTCTTTACCTTGATTAAGATTAAACTTTTTGTTTTCAAATTAAATTAATAAAAAATGCAGTATGACAAGACAGAAAAACAAAAACACAATGATGGCACCTGCATGAATGTCATTTAGTAACATCACAAAGGTTAATGACAATTACCATCGGAGATGAAATATGCCTGACCAGCTGCTACAGGGGTTCCCTTCCTGTCAGGAATGTCATCTAAAAGTCCCATGCTTGCTAAAATCAGAGCAAGAACAAGATTATCGATATAGACCCAATCTGTCTTGACATCTGGGCCCCCAATCTTGAAGAATGATAATCCCAAGTTTGCAAGGGACATGATTCTTGGAAGGTGACGCTCTTCGCCTGGCCCATATATAGCAGCAGGGGCGAATCGCACATGTATAAAAGACGTGTACTTTCATCACTTCTGCAAAGGTTTCACTAAATCAGTCAGACAGGCTGCATATTATCGAATGCCACTCTTGACTTACAAGATGAAATGAAATATTAGAAGCTAACTTTTGTACATGACACTGAAGCCTAGAAAACGGTAAACTTACTTAGCTGGCCGTCCATTACTCTTCAGTACCAACTGTTCAGCAACTGATTTGCTGCGCCCATATGCATCGACATGGTCTTCGATAGGAAAATAAGGCAGCGCCTCATTCCCGTTGGTGATGGGCTTCCCCCCAAACACCACATTGTAAGTGCTTACATAAACAAGCCTTCTGACACCATGTTCGTGGCAAGCGTCGAGCACGTTGGAGGTCCCGTTTATATTGATCTGATCGCATCTCCCAGCCTGCACCATCTCCTTCCCTGACATGCCGTAGAAGCAAGGTGGAAAACACAGTCCACTCCCCTGATAGCCCCTCCTCACTTGATCCTTGTTTCTGACATCCCCTGCGACAAGGCCTTATTAACTGATGATTCGTTCCACAAATCATGCATTGCTGCCTTTATTGTAAAAATGCAAATCATGCTAGCAGTTGCGTGCTTCATAAAGCGCTGCATGATGTGAACATTCATCTTTGTACCCCTATTGCGGCGGTTTGCTGCTGATAATACAAGAGCTGTTTTGCGTCCAAAAAAAAAAAAAAAGCAAGAGCCTATGATCTACTTACTTAGACCGATACACAGAGATTAAGCAAAACTTGTACAGGCACAATAATTGGAATCCTTTTTTTTTTTTGACAGATCAAATTGGAATCTCCAACCAGTGGACATGCTTATTTGCATTTTGATTTCTTCATAAGTAGGGAATGATGGCACTCTTATTCCTACTAGCACTCCAATTCTGCAACTCACGACTATGTAATAAACCAAACGGAGTAAGCCTTTCTGACTGCGAACAGAGGAGGAGGGAGATGGGGCTGACCTTGGATGAGGCGGACGCCGGCGTCGAGGAGCTGCGGGGACCAGTCGGAGACGGCACGGAGGTCGAAGGAGCGGACCTCGCGGGCGCCCCGGCGGAGCAGCTCGAGGCAGAGCGCGGCGCCCACGAAGCCCTGCCCGCCCGTCACCGCGAACCGGACGCCCTCGATCCCCTCGGTCGCGCTCAGATGCATCCTGGCGGCTATGTCTGGGATTCCTCTCTCTCTCTCTTCTCTCTGCCGGCCGGGGTGGAGAAAACAGAGCCGGCCGCGGGTACAAGTAGAGCAACAGATCGCCGCCGCCGCCGGGCAGCCGCCGGGCAGCGACGACTTGTTGCCGCTTTGACTGTGCAATTTCTTGACTGTTTATATTTGTTTCCAACGGGTGACTGAGTGAGGAGCCAAAGTCAAAATCACGTTTGTTGAGGCTTTGACTGTGCAATAAACGTGCGTTGACAACTCGTGCTTTGACAACTCCATCTTAAAAAAAAAATACTCCCTCCATCCCAAATTGTAAGTCGTTTGACTTTTTTTTTGACAACAAGTTTGACCACTCATCTTATTCAAAATTTGTACAAAATATCACTTCTTTTGCATTGGCTTTCTTTTTTAATACAAATTCTTAAAGAATGACTTAAATTTTACTATATTTGCGTAAATTTTTTTGAATAAGACGAATGGTCAAACTTAAAGCCAAAAAAGTCAGCGACTTACACCTGGGGATGGGAGGGTGAACTCCTTCGCGAGACCCCTTCCCAACGCCCCAACGGCCTCGGGGCGCTCCGTCGCCCACCGAGGCGTCGCTCCCTCCACCTCTCAGGCCGCCCACCGCTGCCCTTCGACGCGTCTTGTGGGCGGTCGCCGCGCCGTCCATTAAAAAGAGTCATCGCGCAGCCTCTCCTCCCTCTCCTCCCTACCCCTCCCCTCCAATGTGATACCTTGGCCGAGAGTTTCTCGGTGAGTTGAGCTGGCCGGCGGGGCGGATCCTTCCTCTCTTTCGCGCCGGATCCAAAGCCTAGCCTAGCGAGATGCGGGCGCAGGTGCCTGGCCGGCTCGCCGCGCGCGTGGGCGACCACGTCGAGGGCGACGTCGCGAGTTGGCGCCTCGGGCCTGGCTGGCGGCGGCTTGTGGCCGCCCGGGGCTGAACGGGTTTGGCATGGCCCGTCCAGATGCGACCACGGTTGCCCCTACCGCCCAGATGGGCCGGGTACTACCATGGCCCGGGTGGAAGTACGCCATCTAGTGCGGCGTGCTTTGGGTCCCCCGGCGGCGACGATGTGGGCCGAGTCGTGCTCTCCTCCCGATTGGAGGCGGTTGGGCCTCACCTTTCCCTTCCCCATGGCTTGGCGGTGTGGTCGCGGCAACCGTGGTTGACCAAGATCTTAGGTGAAAACCATGCCCGACTTCTCGCTTCGGGCCGGGCGGTGGTGGCATCCCTGTCACTCACCTTCCTGCCAAGGCATCGCCAATGGATCTCTTTCGTCTAGCCGGTGGTTGGGGCGGCCTCGGAGTTGGGACGAAAGTCCCTTTTGCCTCTTGTTCAACGTTGGTGGCGTCAGGGGCGTCATTCCATTCTTGAAGGCTTCGTTGTTGGCCACCACCTCTGGAGAAGTTCCTTGGTACTATGTCTATCGTGCTTTAGCGTCATCTTCGCTTTTGTTTTCTCCACTAGGGAGGTCGAGGGACGCCACATTCATGGTTTCGTTGGCGGATGCTTTGCCCTGTTGTCGGCCTCCTCCCGGGCAGTTTCTTGAGTTGCGGGGATGATGGTCGTTGGATTGGTTTGTTGGCGGATGCTTTGCCGTTGTGTTCGTTGTCGGCCTCCTCCTAGGTAGCCGCCGAGTTACCGGGAGTGATGGTCGCCGATTGGTTTGTTCGCGGATGCTTTGCCCTTGTGTTCTGTCGGCCTTCTCTTGGGCAGCTATTAAGTTCTTTGGGAGTGACGGGCTGATGGTTGGTTCATTGGCGATGCTTTGCCTTCTTTGGGTTCGTGGGGCGGATGCTTTGCCACCGTTGTTATTTGGTGGATGCTTTGCCACCACGGCTTCTCCCCTTTGTTGGCGACCATTGTGTGGATGTATTTTTCTTTTATGCAGCGTAGTAGGCTAGTGTTTAGTGGTGGAAGTTTCCCCTTTGTGCTTTCTTGCTGTTGTTGTGTTTGTGTTTCGACTAGTTGACCCCGGCAGCTTGCTGGGGGTCGGCTACGATGTAAAGACTTTCCCACTTCTCTTAATGCAGTACATGCAATGTCTGGTTTTGAAAATAAAAACAACTCCCTTTAAACGTGCTACCCACAAAAAAAAAAGCGCGGATAAGCGCAGTGGTAGCTGGTGTGCGCGGTGGCCGGGTCGGGAGTTCGACTCCCGGTCTCGCGTTAGGCGCACCCCCCCATAATAATATTTCCGCTTGCTTGTCCAAGCCGTCGTCTCTCTCACGTGGAGCCATAATGGGATTGCGACGTGCCCATCCCCTATGGAGTCAGAAAGATTTTTGGGGTGTAGTTGTAGGTATTTTGTATATGGGCAGTGTATGTGATGTGTGTGTTTAGTGGGCGTGCATATACGTAACAAATGCTACAATTATACCCAGTCGAGAGGCGTAAAAAAAGAGCTAACAGAATTATTCTACAATGATCCCGACTTGTGTTATGTACTAAGATTACCAGCGATACAGCAGCGAAACTTGTAATCAGACAAGAACATCTCACTGCATTAGCATCTATCCTTCTGAAAACAGGGTTTAACGTACACTGAGTAATAATGAATACAATCCTCTTGTTCCAACATAAGTTAAATCTTGCTTAACATGCGTGAATAATGAATACAATCCTCTTACTCACCTAAAAAATGGAAAAGAAAAAAGAAAAGATGAGAACCCAAAAAAATGTTCTTCTCATACCAGTCTTCCTTATCATATTCAGATGAACAGTCATCATGTTCCAGTGCTGTGCTCACTACACCTCTGAACAGCTATTCTACTTACTCATTACTGCATTATAATGGATGCCATCAAACCTAATCCTTTTGGCCATTCCATAAAGATGATATGCGTTCAAAGAACCCCCTTTTGTTGCTGATATTGCCTTACCCCCCTGCCGAGGAAAGAGCACCAGCGGCATTCACCTTGTCAGCTTCCATCAAGCTGACTGGTAGTTCTGTTTGCATAACAGGATCAACAGCCACATCATTCCTTTGGTCTATACGCAGTGCATCAGATGGTGGTGCTGGAACATCCGCAGCCTGAATAACATCAGCTTCCTCATGTTTGGATGGTGGTGAAGGGATTTCCGCTTGAAGTACATGGTGACAGCTCTCTCACTTTCAACTTCCTCGTGGCATTTTTCTGGAATGCTACTTGGAGCAGAATCCCCTGACCTCTTGAAGACCCCAACCACAGCAGCACGTGCGCCTCTATAACCCGGTAGAGGATTTATAAATTTGACAGCATCAGGCATGGCTAGGAGAAGGGCACAGAAATTTCTGAAGCCAAATGCACTTGCATCAATAGACACATTAATCCTCTTAATCTCTCTCTGTCTTTGGTCCGAAACACTGACCTTGAGGATAAAAAGCTCAGCACTCTCTTAATTCCAATGACAACGGATTTAGGAATATTAGGTTCCTTGGTTTTCCTTGGTAAAGCCATGGGGTTCTTTGGTTTTAGGAGAAAGTCACGACCAGGTTCACTGCATCGACCATACCAAGAAGAGGATGAACCATTCCCACAGATATGTTGCTGCACTGCGTAACATCTTGAGGCAGAATCGGGCAAGACAGCAATACATTATAATTGCTCATCCTAAGACGATGCAGGATGTTTTGTAAAGTCTTTATCCCCAGATAGAAGGAAGAAATGAGATGGGGAGGGTTCAGAGCAATCCAAGAGATAAGATCAGACGTGAATGATCGGTCACAACCATCCTTTCCACCTACAAAAAGGAAACCGTATTGTTAGTATGATTCTGCATATCTGAGATCAAAATGGAAAATTTTAAATCTCATGTGGGCAACAAATTTAAAAAATCAAGTGTATCAATATCTCCAGAAAAGGTAAACAATTTAACTTGAACTGATGTTTATGAAGTCCTATTTCACTTGAAATGGCAGCAGCAGCACCAATGTAATAAGTCATGCTAATATTTGTTGATCTATGTACGTCCTAAGTCATTCATCTGGAACAATGTAGCTGTAGGCAAACTGCATCTTCACACTGTTGACAAATATGTACTAGTCTTTTGCACTGCTCCCCTTGAGTTACTATACAAACCTTGGCCCAACACCCAAATGAAGAAACCTTAGAGAGAAGTAGAATTGATTATCAATCCACATTCCACAGAGGCCACATAGGTATTACAGCAAGCTTAAGAGTAGTCTGAACAGTAATCTGAATCAAGCCACTCTATTCAGAAAAAATTGTCCCAATATCTACTGAATATCGAAAGATTCTTTAAATTCCAAGACCATATCAAGTAATTGAATACTGATTTGAACCATACATGTTGTAAATCTGTTGCAGTGTTTACTACATATAATCTAATCAACCAGAAGTAATACCGACCAATCGTTTTTTCACTCCAGTGACATTCTGAGTGTACCTACTGCAAAATTGATAGCATTATGAGATAATAAAGCGAGGAAATTGTGGAGAGTAAGTGGCAGGAGGAGACGGAGGACGCAACTGGAAGGGACGTGCGACAGGCGACGCCGGTGTCGGCGAGCGCCTCCTGCTGGGCGGGCGGGATGCGGCCGACGTCGCCGAAGGCGGTGATCTCGACAGGCCCGCGGATGCCGGCGCGCCGTAGCGCCTCCGTGACGCGCGGGCAAGGTGGCGCGGGGCTGGCGCCGCGAAGGAGGCGGCACCTCTCGAAGTCCCACCACACCCGTCACCTTCACCGCCTTGGACTCCTCCCACTCGTCCGGCCGACGCCACACACGGGAGGCGATGCGTGGGAGGTCGGGCCGCGGAGGAGGATGCCGTGGTTGGCGGGTCGTACGCTGAGGAGAAGGCGGCATTTGCGCGAGGCGAACATGGCGGCGGCCGCGAGCTCGCCGCCGTGGCGGCGGGTTGCCGGGGCCTTTAGCAGGCCGAAGGATGCAACCCTCGTGGGCTGGATAGACAGGTAGTCAGAAGCGAACAAGTCCATTTCTTTTTGCTAAAAAAAAGTCCATTTCCATCCCTTATTATAAACTATAGTTGAAGTCCCATTTTACTCTTTTGAACTCTAAAATTAGATATCAGTCTTTTAAACTCTCAAGACCATTCTGATTAGAGAAAAATGCCATTTACAATAAAAAGATCAGAGATCATAGCATGGTGTGGCCATGGATCGGAGAACAATCGGGCATCGCACAACTAGCAACCATGGATCACATTGGGTGGCGTTTTTGGGAGAACCCTAGAGGGTGGGGCATGAAAATAAGTTCACAACCACAGCTAGCCAAAGGGCAGCAGATCCTAGGATCGCTTTATCAGGTCCCTAGGACGGCACAATGGTAGTGGGTCTATTTTATGGAATTGCCGAAGCGCACAAAAGACGCCTCAGTAAGAGTCTCTTTGCGAGCTTAAAGGTTGTGGTGCTCAACAAAGTCAAGCAGTTTGCCGGCGCTATAGTTCACCAAGCGCTATAGTTCTTTGCCGAGGGCCGTGGTTCGCCCGGCGTCTTCCTCGTGGCGCCGGCAAAAGGAGACTGAGCGCCGGCTGGCAAAACGCCCGGGTGCTCGCAAATGATGCCGTCCCGGTAGTGCGGGGCCCCACGGCTTAGAGCTCTCTTAAAGATTTGTTTTAACCACAAAAACGACGCTTGTGGAGGGACCACATGTTCACTTCTTCGACGAGGGCCTGGCAGCGACTCTCGGCAAAGCATTAACCTTTTGTCGGCGCGACATGGCGCTTCGGCAATTGTTTTTATTTTGGCTTCACAATTTTTTCTGTAGCTAGATACAGTACTTAGAGCTCCATGCCCAACTTTTGGAATGTT